>VUYV01000109.1:2521116-2625778 GCA_008711295.1 Anarhynchus alexandrinus | reverse complement strand
AAAAAAAAAAAAAAAAAAAAGGCAGCAGCAATCGTACCTAGTACTGGGAAATAGGAAAGACATTGACACATTGACTTGGTAAGTCATGCAAGTAAATCAAAATGTGGTTTGTGGATGGTTTTTAATTTTAGAATAACGGGAATTTTATTAGACAATCTCAGTGCATTATAGTCATCTTGTATTAAGTAGAGCAGGCATATGGACTTGCTTTGTAGGCAAAGCAAAAAAAAAAAAACCCAAAACCCAAACAACCTTCAAATGTAAAGCAAGAAGAAATTGAGGTGGTAGTTTGAATTATTAACTTGGAAGAGCGAAAATATTAAGAAATGGAAGCCAGTCTAGAGAGATGAAGATTTTCATTGTAATGCATTTAATATTTGTATGGCATTTGGTGAATCAGAGATGAACTTCATGGCCTTCTGCGGTCAGAACTGTCCAGATACCAGTTTACCTGAAGTTCAAATGTCTATGGATAATGTTATTTGAAACTGTTGTCTGCATGGATTCATTCAGATTTTTTTCCCATTTATTAAAGTATGATAATCAAAATACATTTTATATTGGCACAAGCAAGCACGTGGTGGCTAATAAAAAAATTCTCTCCATGCTGGTTGGAACTCATATATGACAGTCTTTTTTTTTAATTTAAATAAGCTGATAGTTATGCGTGAAATTTGAAGATGGTATCTTCAAATACTGTGGGTACTGTGGCAAGTATCATGCGGTTCCCTGTAGTATTGGCACTTAATATCCTCTGAAAGGAGTTGGGGGGGGAAAAAGGCACAGTTGAAAAATATCTTATTCTAAGGTGGTGAATTTAAGTCTATTTTTCAAATGGAATCTTATTTCAGTGAATTTTCTTCCTGACTAAGAATTCAGGCTTCATTTACATGTTGATATGTTGTATATGCAGTAATCAACTAGTTCGCAGGTAGTAAGGTTATCTGAGTTCTGCCATTTCTGAAATTTGTCAAGGAATAATTCTGTATCACCTGCACTACCTAAGTCATTCTTCTCAGTTAGCAGTAAAAGTACAGGATAAATCTGATAGTGTTCATAAACTAATGTAAGGAACATGCTGCAACAAGAATCACTTCACGTTTCAGGTATGTTGATTTGCAAAACAAAACCCAATCTCTTAGTGTTTCAATGTTTATTAATATATCTTAGTATATTAACATAAATATATAATATATAATAGAAAATCTAGTAATATAAATTAGTTCAGAATTATGTTGCTGTATTATTATTTTAGTCTATAATAATATAATTAATGAATGGATATTGATATTCTATAATTTAATATATTACTGATATGTTATCATAAGTTCTTACCAGAATGTTAGCATTAGTTAATTGTTTTAAATAAAGGTGAAATCTATTTTGAATGCTTTATGAGTATATGTTAGTGATAAATTGATTGTATGTTAATGACTAATTATTTCCATACTAAAGTACAACCTTAGCAGGCAGTAAAGGGAGGCAGAGTTCTTAGGATTGCCTCAGATATATTCATGGCTTGGAATATTTTCCCTTTCTGGTATTATGTCATAGAGGCTTTGTATAAAACAGTGTTGTGCGCAATAGTTGAATGTTTGATTTATTGATCTTGATTGCCTTTGACAAAGATTTTGTGAAGCTGTTGGCATAATGGTCGGAAATAACAAGAACATGTATGGTATAGTAATGCTTTAGAGCTCGTAGAACACCTGATGAGTACTTCTTTTTTACTGTATCTGTTGATATACGTGGTTTTGGGGTGTTATTTTTACTCATGTCTCAGACATAACCTAAAGGAAATGTCCTGGATATTCTGTCATCATTAGTTCACCTTTTGGGAAACAGATATGGATTAGAGAATATTATCAAATAGAGGAGTGAGACTGAACAGGGGAGAAAAAGACATCATTTGTACAGAAGAATTGAACACATAATAATAATTCCCGTTTGTACTGTATTTGCATTGCAACTGAAATTTGTCTAAATGGATGTCTAAAACCTATCCAAACTGGACTTACTGTGTCACAGATACAAATACTAGGGAAACTGGTGCTTTGACCATGGAATATACACAGGCTTGGGACCGTAAGTCATTCGTGACTGTGTGTGCATGCTTGCAGTTCAGAATGGTCTCTTTGTGTGTGGTACTTCTGAACTGATTTTAACTAAATTTGCAGGGTATACCTCTATTTTTGAGAAACTTCTATTTTTCTTTTTTTGAGAGTATCTTCTGTTTCATGATGTAAGCAGTTATTTGTAATCAAGAGTAATATGACTTGTTGTCTTTGCTCTTAAAAGGGCATGCATCAAATGCCTGTTACTGGTGTGTAGTTGTGAGGCAAACTGTTCACAATTTATTTTAATGTTGGAACTGGCTGATGTGATTAAAGTCACCACACAGGATCAAACCAGAGTAGTTCAAATGGTGCTTTGTGTTTTCTCCTTGGTAGACTTCAAGATAAATAGAGGCAAAATCAGGTCTTACTTTTCTTCAGTCAGCCTTTGGAAGTTTGAGTTTAGCAAGGACTCCGTCAATACCAAGATGTGTTTAAGCCTTTGGAGTTGTACAAGAATATCAGAAAAATTTGTTAACTCTGCAGATTTTATACCTCTTTTCCTTAAGTGAATATTTAATGAATTTGAGGTCTTTAACCAAGTGATGGTAATGGAAAGTAATAAAAAGGGTCCTAAATTTTCAGTTTTGTATTTGTCATCTTTTAGTTCTGCAGGCTTTTGTGTGAAGCTTCCTGCTCCCAAAAATGAAAGATTGTTTTGTTTCCAGATCAATCTCTCTAACTTTTAAATATGCTCATTACGTTTTTTTCAGTGTAACCTGTCAGATCTGGGGCTTATCTTCCTCTTTTGAACACAATTTCTGCCTTTTTTTTTTTTTTTTAGGATACATTCCTGTTTATCTTTTTAGACTCCTTTTATTCCTGTCTGTCATTTTATTTTTTTTGGTTCTCAGAAGGCAGTATGGTGTTTTTACATGGTCTTTATGCTACATGTACAGATTTTAATTTTACCTGCTCTTTTTACTACTTTTGAACAAGATTTTCTATTTATATTTAACTTCTGATTTTTGAGTCATACATAGTACTTGCTTTTATAGCTTTGCAAAGGTAGAGAATTTAAACATATTACAGAATAGTGAACTAACAGTGAAACAAGTCTTGCACGTTGTTCTGGATGTTTTCAAGAGTTCTTGCGCTTCTGTGCATTTCTATCTTGCTGGTCCAACAAAAAAGTTATTGGCAGTTGCACCTTGTTTTGACACTTTGAAAAATAACAGTACTGTGCTTCCTATCCCTCTCAGCATACATTGTGATATTCGACATGTCTCAGTTGTTGTTGTCATAGTTTGTAGGTGCCCAATAGAGTAGTTCTCATACTGTGTTTCTTCTTTAGGCCTGGAATTTCTGTCTGCGTGGTTTATCCCTAAGTGATGCTTGTATACTTCTGTGGTATAATTTTCTACTCAAAATAACTTCCCAGTTGATTTGTTTTAAGTAGCATCTTGGACTGTTGCTGGTTGATCTGGGAAGACATTGTTTTAATGATATGTGGAATATTAACAAGATTTACTTGGAGTGATTTTTTTTAAAAATAGCTTTCATGCTGTATCAGCGGGTATCCTAATAATAATAATTCTAATTGCTGAAGAACTTGCCTGCAGCTTTCTTGCACAGACACAAAAATGGCATATTATTTCTAGGCAACAAAACTTCTGAAAGGGTGAATTTGTGTCTTCCTCTTTCCTCTTCTCCTTATGACTTCAGTGGAGCTGGTCACCTCCTTTGAAGAAGAGACCTCCTTTTGAATCAACGCAACTGTTTCAAATCAAGATAGATTGTGATTGTCCAAGAAGACTGCTGGGATTTTTCATGGCGATTCTGTAGAGGTGATGCCTAGAACTTCTTAAGCACTTCTGTGAACTGCCTTTCCCTAGTCTCTACAGCTATAGATGGCTTTTTTGTGATCCACAGACTTAGGTAATAATCTTGCAATTCTGAACAGGAATGACTCTAACAACAGGAAGAGTGTTTTGGGTCCCACTTAATTATCCTTTTGGACAAAAGAACTCATGTTTGGAGAGGGGGTGTGTGTGTGTGTGTAAAGGATAATCAGTTTGAACATAAGAAGTGAAGTTTACTGGAAGTCAAACTGTTTATTTTTAAATTCCAGATTAGGTTTTTGATCTTGCTTCAGTTGTGATTTCGTTCTTGAGGAAAAACTCAAGAATTAAAAGATACAATGGACATGAGGACAGAAAATTATTAAAGAGACTTCTGAGTGGCATACAGTGCCTCCTCGTAATGCAAAAAAAGGAGTCTGGGATGCAGGGCAAATTGCCCAGAAGGTATTGGGAACACACTGTCAGCTACTGGGACTGGAGAAAGATTGGTCCAGTGGGACTGGACAAAGGGTTGGTGTCCAGGCTGTGGTGTTTTGGTCAAATGTGAGGAACGGAACAACAATATCTGACTGAGAATAGTTCATGAAGGGAGTATGAACAGAGTGAATCCATTAACCACTTGCTGTGTTAATTGTCCTCTTGACCAAGGTCATAAATGAGATACAGTACCTTTGTTCAGCACCTATGAAATCAAAACCAGCACATTTAGAAAGAATTAAAAGAGTACATTTTGAAGGGTATTTGGCTAACTTATTACAGATACCTTTTGCATGTTTCCTCTTCCTCTCCCTTCTCTCTCTTTGATAAAAATTTCCATTTATGAACACTCCCTGAATAGTTATGATGGCTAGATTCTACACAGATCATAGCTTTGTTTTCTACATGCTTTGTTTTCCTGCTTTAAAGAAGACAAATCTTCAGGAGGTTCCATTGTGCAGAGAGGAGTGGAAGGATTACAGTTTTAAGGTTGCTTACCTGTAACTATTTCTCTTACATGGAAGAAATATTTTATCTCTTGATACTTCCCTCTTGCAGATTCCTAAAGAGAGAGCATAAAAAGTAATTTATTTGTCCTTTATGCTGTTTCCCTGCACGTTGCCTGTTCTTAACTGGCAATATGAAGAAACTGATAGTTGATTGAGTGTTTCAGTTTGCTCTCCATAAATGGAGGGAAAATAGACTGGGTGCTTATAATTCATGTTAAGTCTTTTGAACTGTGAATGTACTGTTCTTTTGTCTTTAAATTTTAAAATTTGAATTGCAAACCGAGTCTGCGTTACTAGAGATAGTATTATCTCTCAAGCTAAGTAGCCCAGTTATGTAAATGTCTCAGTCCTGCTGGTGAAAGGATAAGACTTTAGGGAACAAATCCTGCCAAGGGAAAGGAGCAGGCAAATCCTGTGGATCAAGACCTGGTTAATTGGACAACTCGTGTCAGCTGGAATTTGGCTTTTAATACCATGGGGCCCATAATTGGGTTCCCTTCTGTCCCTGAAAGTCCTTGATCCTCAAGTGGGACAACAGCATCTATGCCAACAGGCTGGCCAGCCTGGTGAGTAGAGCTTTGGGTCGTGAAGGGGCATTATGACCCATGGTTAAGGGAGGTATTGGCATGTGCATGGAGAGCAAAGGGTACAGGGTGGTGGGAACAAGAGGGATCTTGGGATTGGTAAAAGAGGGATACCCATCTCAAGTGAACCTATGCAAATACATACAGCCTGGCAAACAATCAGGAGGAGTTAGTTCTGTGTATATTCACAGAACTGACATTGTTGGTATATTGGAGACACGATAGGGCAGCTCACATGACTGGAGTGAGAGATGGATGGATACCAACTTCTCAGGAAGGGCAAACAAAGTTAAAGAGGGCAGGGCTGCCATGATGTGAAGAAGTGTGGATGTAGGGAACTCTTCAGTGGGATGACAGCAATCTGGTTGAGAGCTTGTGGGTGAAGATGGGAGAGGCCAGAAAGGATGACATAGTGGTGGTAGGTCACCCAATGAGGGTGAGGAAGAGGACAAATGCTTCTTTAAAAGTCTCTGAATCACAGGCCCTGATTTTCATGAAGGACTGAAATTCCCTGACATATGCTGGCAGGATAACACCGAAACTCAAGCAGTCAGGAAGCTCTCTGGTAGATGTTGGGGGTGACTTCTTGATACAGATACTGGATAGGTCAACATAGCGGGATTTGCTGTTTATTATCAAAAACTGCTTGGGGATCAGATGATCAATGCTAGCCTTGGCTATACTGACTGTGAAATAGTAGATACCAAGGTCCTTATAGAACAAAGGAAGGAGAGTGGCAGAACATAGACTCTGAAATTTAGTAGAGCAGACTTTAGTTTCATTCAAGTAACTGGTTGATGGGATCCGAAAGGAGGCAACTGTGAAGGGTAAAGGAGTTCAACAGACCTGACAGGCGCATAAGGACAACTTCCTGACACTCAAGAAACTAATAAATGTGTCGGAAGACTGGCAAGGCTGAACAGGAAATTCATGAGTTTGCTCCAGTGCAAAAAGTTAGGAGCGGGAAACAGGGGCAGTGTAAAAAGGAGGAATTTTGGACATGTAAGGATGCTGTTACGAGAACCAAAGCTTGTCTAGGGTTGACACTTGTAGGAGACATCAAGGGCAACGCAGGTAGCTTTTACCACTGCTTTGGCAGTAGAAGGCTAAACAAGGAAAATATGGGTCTATTGATGAAAAAGATAATTTAGTTTCAACAGACACTGTCTTCATTACCTTAGTCTTCACTAACAAGCTCTCTGGTAGCTGTGCCTAGTGAAAGCATTCAAGGAGCGTCCTCGGCAGTGAATGAAGACTGAGTCAAGGAGTGCTTGCAAGAACTTGTCCAGTGGAGGTCCATAGGACCAGATGAGTTGCATCCAAGTATGCCAAAGGAGCCAACTGATGTTGTAGTGATGCTTCTCTGTACTACATTTGAAAATCGTGGAGATCAGGGAGGTCCCTGACAAGGACAAATGTTGCCTCCATCTTTAAAGAAGACAATCATCCTTATTTCAGCGTGAGGAAAACCATGGGCCAGTCCTCTCAGAAGTGCAGGCCATGTGAAGGTGATTTGGAATAGGCAGGGTGGATTTTTTTCCAAGACCAAATCATGCCTTGCAATCCTGGCTGCCTTCTACAATAAAATTATTAACTCTGTGGCCAAGAGGAGAGCAACAGACATCATTTGCTTCAACTTGTAGCAGGTCTTTTTTCTGTGTCCCATCATATCCTGTCCCAATTAGGATGTTGTGATCTGGGTGGATGGGCAACCAGATGGGTTTAAAAAAAGATAAGATCCAATGATCAGGCTCAGATAATAGTGGTTAATGAGTTGTACGCTACCTGGAAAGTGACAACAAGCAGGAAACTGCAGGGTTGTATCCTGGGACCTGTACTGTTCAGTATCTTAACAAACAGTGTGGCAGTGGCAATGCAGTGCACTTTGACCAAGTTTGCAGAGACACCAAATTGATGGAAACACAGGGATAGTACTGTCAATCAGAAGGACCTGAACAGGCAGGTGGAATGGGCTGGCAGGAGCCTCATGAAATTCAACAAGGATAAATGCGGAGTTTTCCTGCACCTGGGAAGACAGAGCACCTTGCAGCAACTTTTAACTGGCTGGGGAGTAGCTCTGATGAGAAGGACCTCTGGGTCTTGGTAGATAGCAAGCTGAACATGAACCAGCAGTATGTCATGAAGGCTAACAGTATTTGGGCTGTATGAAAAGGAGTATAATCAGAAGATTGGGGGAAGTGATTTATTCCCCTATACAAAGCACTAATTAGACTGCGTTAAGAATACTAGATTCCACCCATCACCAAAAACACACGCACCCTACCTCAACATAAGAGACACATAAACTAGAGGGAATTTGGCAAAGAGCTGCTGAGGTGGTTTGGGGAGCAGACGTCATACGTGGCAGGCAGAGCAGAGATGATGGACATAAATTGCGAAAAGAGGGGGAGAAAGTTGGTTCTTTGGATTGTGTTCCATAGCTTAACTTTTCAATTACTTAATTGTTACATGTTAAAGCATTAATTGCTTTAACAAAAAAAAAAAAGTAAGTACCAAGTATTAAAAGCTGGAATGTTTTGAGTTTCATAACCATTTCATAATTACCGTAAGATAAAAGTATCTTTTGAAGGTGAAGAATGGGTTTACTTGCATCTTGAGGTTTTTTGTTTGTTTTCCCAGAACATAAACTATATCTTCTGTATTTGTAACATAATCATTTCTCTAATAAATGTGCAGACTTGGAACCACAGCGTCTTTTGACTTGCTTTCTAGGGGGTGATTTTTAGAAGTGTATTGAAGCTTAGTTTGGTTCCACTGGGGAAAGTAATTCCAAACAGTAGAGGAAGAACAGACGAAAACAAACCTAAGTGCAAAAAGGCAAAGAGTGTGTGGCGAAGAAAATGGTGGTAAGCAGGATATTAGGAAAAGCATTATGAAAATAAAAGAAATAAAAAAAGGAGTGGTGTTGAAATACATGTATATATTTAAGAGAATCATTGAGGGTGGAAAGGAGCTCCAGCGGGGTCAGGTAGAGCAGATTGCCTGGGACTGTGTCCAGTTGGGTTTTGAGTATCTTTATGGGTGGAGACTCAACAACCTCTCTGGACAATCACTGTAAAAATGTATTTTGTGTGGTCAGAGGGAATTTCATGTGCTTCTGTTTATGCCTTTTACTACTTGTCCTGACAGAAGGCACTAGTGGGAGGAGTCTGGCTCCCTGATTATACACATGGGTAAGAGACCTCCACACACAAGCCTTCTGTTCTCCAGGGTAAACACTCCCATATCAAAGATGTTCCAGTCACTTAGTTGTTTTTGTGGTCCTTTTCTAGAACCACTCCTGTAAGGCCATGGCTGTCTTACCCTGGGGAGACCAGACCTGGCCTCACCAGTGCTGAGGAATGTTCACCTTCTGTCCACCTGCTGGCAATGCTTTTCCTAATACAGTCCAGAAGGCTGTTCACCTTCTTTGCTTATGAGGGCACATTGCTGGTTTGTGATCAACTTGTTGTTCATGAATTCCTCAAGGTCTTTCTCTACCAAACTGCTCTACAGCCAGTTGGCACTGAGTATGTGCTGGTGCATGCAGTACCTCCTATTTGCAGGACTTCACATTTCTCTGTGTTGAACATAATGAAATTCCTCTCTGTCCAACTTGGCAGGTCACTCTGAAGGGTGACATACGCATCTGTTATATCAGCAGCTACTCCTGGTTTTATATCATCTGTGAACTTGCTGAGAGTCCACTCTGTTCCCATCATTCAGGTCACTAATGGGGATGTTAAACAGTATTGCCACCAGGGTCAACCCCTGGGGTGCTACTGACTTGCCTCCAACTGGACTTTGTGCCACTGGTCACAATCCTGTGGATTCAGCCAGTTTTCAATCCTCCTTTCTGTACACTTAACCTAACCCATGCTTATATGTCAGGATCAGGTGAGCTTATAAGAGAGGATGTTATGTGAGACAGTATCAAAAGCCTTACTAAAGTGGCCGTGAACATATCCTGCTCTCTTGTCGTCTTCCAAGCAAGTCACCTCGTTGTACAAGACAGTCAGGATGGTTAAGCATGATTTCCCCTTTGTAAGTCCATGCTCACAATTCCTGATCACCACCTTGTCCTCGTATCTGGAAATTATTTCCAGGATTATTTGCTCCATCACCTTCCCAGGGATTGAGTTGAGGCTGGCCAGTCTGTCAGCAGATCTTCCTTCTTGAAGACAGAAATGATGTTTTCTCTCTTTCGGTTCTCAGAAAGGTGTCCCCGTTGTCATAACCTTTTGAAGATGACTAGAAGTAGCCTTACCCAGATGTCAAGCAGTTCCCTTCATGCTCATGGGTACAACCTGTTAGGCCCCATAGGCTTATATGCGTCCAGTTTAAGTGCTCCATAACATAATTGTCCTCCACTGAGGCTAAGTCTGACTTGCTCCACACATTCCCTCTGGTCTTGGGGGCCTGGGATTCCTGAATATTGATCTTACAAGTAAACACTGAGGCAAAGAAGGTGCTGAGTACCTTGGCCTTTTCTGTGTTTATTGTCATCAGGGGCCCCACTATATCTAGTTTTCCTTTCCTGTTTTTATAGTTGCAAAACATTTTCCTTGTTGCCCTTCATATCTCTTGCCAGCTTCAAATCAAGGCAGACTGTGGCTTTCCCAGCCCTATGTCTACACAATTGGACATGAACTCCATACTCCCCCCTGGGTCAGTGCCCCTGCTTCCACCTCTTACAGGCTTCCTTTTTATATCTTGAGTTTGGATTGGGAGCTCCTTGCTCATCTCTGCAGGCATCCTGCTGCCTTTGATTTCCTGCATATGGTGACAGACCGTTCTTGAGCTTGCAGGAAGTGATCCTTGAATATCAACCAGCTCTACTGGACCTCTTCTCTCAAGAGGTTGTATCCCATAGGATTTTTCCAAGCAGATCTCTGAAGACATAACAGTTTCCTCTCCTGAAATCCATGGTTGTCTTGCTTTTTACCTTGCTCCCTCCTCTAAGGATCCTAACTCCGTCATCTCACCATCATTGCAGCAAAACTGCCCTGACTTTAATGTCTCATGACCAGTTCTTCCTAGTTTGTAAGTATCAGGTCTAGCAGGGCACCTCTGCTTGATCACCCATGTCAGGAAGTTTTTATCACTGCACTCCAGAAATTTCCTAGGTTGGTTGTGTTCTCTGTTGCCCTTTCAGCAGATATCAGGGCGCTTCAAATTCCCTGTGAGAACCAGGGCCTGCAAACATGAAACTTCTTCCAATTTTCTGAAGAAGACCTCGTATACTTATCCTTGATTAGAAGGTCTACAGCAGGCACCTGCTACAACATCACCCATGTTCTTCTGTCTGCTAATCTTGAACTGTAAGCTCTCGACTGGCTCCTGACCTGTCCTCACATAAGGGGCAACTCCCCCCTCCTTGCCTGTCTAGCCTGTCCTTCCTGAAGAGCCCGTATCCATTTCTCACAGCACTCCAGTCATGTAAGCTATCCCACCATGTCTCCATGATCCCAGTGAAGTCATGGACCTCATGGTCAAGGCCTTTTCTGCTCCTCATGGTGTCCTGCCAACAAGCAGGCTGGGAGTGCACAAGAAGTTGGGAGGGGATACAGACAGGATGGCTGACCCCAACTAGTCAAAGGGCTATTCCAAACCCTGTGACATCATGCTCAGTATATCAAGCTGGGAGAAGAAGGAAGTGGGGGACGTTTGGAGTTACAGTGTTTGTCTTCACAAGTAACCATTGCATGTGATAGAGCCCTGCTTTTCTGGGGATGGCTGAACACCTGACTGCAGATGGGAAGCGGTGAATGAATTCCTTGTTTTGCTTTGCTTGTGTGCACGGCTTTTGCTCTACATATTAAACTGTCTATCTCAACCCATGAGTTTTTCCTCACTTTTACTCTTCTGATTCTCTCCCCTGTCTGAACTGGGGGGAGTGAGCAAGCAGCTGTGTGGTTCTATCTGCCAGCTGGGGTTAAACCATGACAGATGTAATTTGTCTGAAGAGAATGGGGCAATATAAGGAACAAAGACATTCCAAAATAAGCAACTGCCCCCTAAATGCCAAATTGATTAGGACTTCTTCTCTCTGTAGGTCGCTGTGTACTTTCAGACTTTCAGGAATTCTTGGTGAGATGAGATTAATCCTGTTCTGTGCAGGATCATCCTTGGATGCCAAGCTTTTTCATTAAAGTAGTGCTGTCATGTACATTCAAACTGTGATAATCCATTCATTACTAACTTTCTAGGCTAGAAATGTGTTTTTGGCCTTGTTTGCGAGCAATTCTCATTTGCCTTTGGTTCGATACAAAACATTCTATGGGAAATGTCTTTTGTGTCTCTGCATTTACTATTTTATGGTGGATACCTTCAGATTGTTCATTGCAGGATTTTTTATTTATTTATATTATTTTAAAGCACTGCAAAGGTATTTATTTTTTATTCACTTAGCATTGGTTTTATTATTGTACAGAGTACTTACCATGTTTCTGTATTTTCAAGACTCTTCCTTTGGTATTCTTTGTTTTCTGGAAGGCCTTTCCATCCTGACAGGATCCCTGTGAGTTTTTGTTATGAAGGGAGGTGCTTCTTCTCATGTGTTTGTTTTTGAATTGAAATTCTCACTTAATCCAGCTGGGTACACTTACTGGTCTCCTGTAACTGCATCTAAGCTCATGATGAGCATGTGGGCTGCACCTACTCTCAAAACTGTAACATAATGTAAAATCTGGATAGAAGTTTTTAACCTCTTCTACTAAGAATCACTTGTTTGTAGCCCTGCCTGTTCTTAGTGTAAAAGAGCTTATCAACTAGTCCAGATGCCTGGAATGATGTGTTGAACAGACTTTGCATTGTTGTGAGTCTTGCAGTTCAGTCCACAAACGCATGGAGAAGTGGACTGAGCTTAAACCATGCTCTGTGATGCCAAGCACAACTCCTGCAGCTTTGTTTTTCATATATGAAGCTTTTGGGGTTCCATCTTTGTGGGTCTTCAACCAGCTCTTTTTACCTGGTTCTTTATGGATACTCAGTCAAGTAGGTTAACATCTGCATGTTGGAACCTGGATTTGGAAACTGTGGATGCCTATTTAGCATTGTGATTAGTGCCAGCCACAAACTTAATCGAGTGTCAGAAGGGAGTGTCTGTGGTACCAGGAGGTGGTGCCCCCTCCCCTGTTGGAACCCGTGGCTCCCCTGCAGTACCATGGACAGGTCCGCCACCGGCGCGTCTCTGGCGCTGTCGTGGGTGGGATCGGTCCGCCTCGGCTGCCTGGTGCTCCCTCTCCTCACGGAATTTCGTGGCACAGGGCTGAGTCTTGCTCCTGAGCTACTAGGCTAAGTACGGTATTAGGATCTGAGAGTGTGACTTGCTGTTCCCTCAGGCCAGTGCTTTCCCCTTTTCCCAGGTACTAAGTTTATGCTTGCTCTTCTAATGTTCATCTCCTTTACAGATCCCTGGCTAAGGAAACAAGGATAGTCCCTGTGTCCAAATCTCTGCTTCCAGAGATGAACTACATGTATATATAACCATGAACTACAATATATCATTTTGTAAATGCATCAAGCATTATGCCTGCTACTGAGATTACAAAAAGTAATATCCTGGCTGGTTTGTGTTTGTAACCACAATGTGAATTTGTAGGCTTGGGAGTTGGAGGAGTGTGTGTGGTTTGTTTTGTTTGTTTTGTTTTTAAAGGCCTTAACAATTCATATTAGACTATGATGGTTTTGATAGTAAGGTTTTCAACATACCCTGGGAAATAGGGTTTGTTAATTTTTTTTTATTTTAGTGCTATATGTGTAGTAATAAAATCTTTGTATACTTGAAAAGTTGTCTTGTGTCTTTGTTGTTATAGTGGCTTGTGTAATAGAAACAAATAAAGTTGAATTAAAAGCACAGCTAATACTGTCCCATTTTGTACCTGTGCATTTGTATTTTCATGAAAAACCAAATGGGTGTGTAATATTCTGAAAAAATCTTGAAAATATTGTCTGTTTTTCTGCTTACATACAATACAAAAGAAAAGAACCTCTATGTCATTCACTGCAACCTAGCAGAATTGGGTCAAGTTATCAATATAATGTAATATCTTCATGTGGGAAGATTTTGTAAGTTATGCTTAAAACAAGCCTGTTTAAAATCAAATCTCCAGTCATGTTTGGTGAGGGTTGTAATTGTTTTATGGGTATATTTTAGCCTTTGTTTCATTCTGTGTAGACAATATGTGTTCACAGTTTGTTAAAACTACAGTGTAGCCTAAGTTATAGTTAATGTTTAAATACAAAGTGACCAGTAGTAATTTTCACACTGCAATATTTTATATCAGATTAAGGTATTTTCCACTTAACATCTTTTGAAATACACACACTGTTACATATATTTGTTTTAATTTCAAAACACTCTTTTGGCTGATAGTGACTTAGAGTGAATACATCAAAGTGAACGTCACAACATAGTTCTGTTTTTCGAGAGTACGTTTCTGTAGAGTTTATTTGTTACAATAGTACATATTTAATTCTCTAGCCTCATGTTTTTAACATATTTGTAATTCAATATTTTTTTAATAAAAGTTGATAAACAATTGTTCATGAGCTTATTTCAGGAGCACAGTTTCTCTTGTTTCGAAGGTAAAGAAAAGTGTTTAGAAAACAGTCCTCACTTTAATAAGTGAATATTGAGTAAGTCAGGATACAAGTTTATGCAGCTGTTGAAAGCACAAAGTGTAAAGATGCAATGAAATGCTTTTGATACACTAGACATGAATTCTAGCAGCTCAACTGCTTCTAAGGCGATGATTGTGTAAGTGCTAACAAGCATTTTGGATGGTAGTATTGAAATGATTCTTTGCATATTTCTGAAGAAGTTATCCAGCTATTGTATAATGTGGGAGAAAATAAAGAATTGCTGGCTGAAAGCTTTGCAAAAGCAGAATAGAGGCTGATTGATCATAAATGGGATGTAAACAAAGTGGTGCATGTGGAAAGATAGATACTGAAAGTGGTAGTAAATTTGGTCCTGTTTTGATTTTTATATTGTTTGTTAACTGAATTAATTCATTTGGAGAACATAGCCAACATTATGTTCTGTTAGGTTTTATTCTGATTGTGGCTGTTTCTTTGCTGACCTGGACAATACCCTTTGACAGTAACCATAGAAGCTGACAAATGAATTAGTTGCCTTTGGTAAACATGACTTAGTGCGAGTATGGTTTTGCTCTTAGGAAAAGCGCAAAGATAAATTGTCATTAGACACTTTTCCTGATGATTCTTTGTGTTAATATAACCTTTGTTTGTGTTTTTTGACTAGTAAATTTTCCCCTGTTTTTATTCAGCATTGTATTTTGACTCTTAGTGTGTGTTGAAATATTTTTCTTCTCATTTCAATATGGTAAAGTGATAGAACCAGAAAATTCTATGGAGAGATCTGGCAATTGTAACTGAATCTCTCAGACTATAACAACTGATAGAGTTTTCACAGTGTGGTAATAGCAGCTTTTATTTTCTTGAAAGTTGACCTTTGAAATATCCAGGGTCATGTCCAGTTGTTATGTTTCTAGTCAGCTGTGATTATGTATGTCTAGATTGTTGTGCAACCTGAAGGTTTAAAAGAAAGAAGTGTATGTGTGTGGGGGAAGTACAGACATAAGAAGGTTCAGTTGAAGGTTTCTGTCTGGCTATGGGTAACCTGTCTAAAAGAAAAGCTTGTCTTAGGAATTCTGTTGTATTGAAGGGTCTGGCTCTGTTTTGGGATTTAATTTCTTTAAAGGATTTAGTGTATTACATGAAATGCAAATGCAGTTGCACTTACTGTGGGTGATGCATAACTCAAGATGTTTTTAAATCTCATTCTTGGTATGATAAGGTGAAGAAATGGAGAAAGGTGGTATATCTTGTGTATATTTGACAGAATAATATAACCACAATTTTATGAGATAACCATAATTTTGAAGACAAATGATGTGTAGCCTGATCATTATTAAAGCTATTATATGTGTAATGTGGCAGAAGAACTACTCTTTTAAGAGCAACTAGCTAAGCAGAGATTTTTAGCGTTGGTAAGGCTTAATCATTTATTATTAGATGTCATTTGTCACAATGGTAGTTGATCTTCCTCTGTGGTTCCGGATATGCAGCTGTGGCATTTGTTCGAACATACTGGCTTTGTAAAGTAACTTGATAGTATTTGCTTGCTCCTGATGTAACTCATAGCAGAAAATAACATGTTTTTTTCTGGTTCAAATACTGGATATCTTTTAGGAAAAACTTAGCCTGAAAGATGCTTTCCGAGTGCCCTTATCCCAAAGGAAAAATACAAGAGGCACCCAAAACCAAAGGAATGTTTGCCATGACCCAGTATGTGATACAGAAATGATGAATTCCATCTATTTTATCAGTTCCATCTAGATATAAGAATAATTTTGCTTATGTCAGTAGGATTGCAGTGCTATGACAGAAGAACATGCCTTTACCAATAGTTACCTCTACGCAACCAAATTTCTTATTTATTTTTTTTTATTATTTTGAGAGTTCTGTGTTTTCTAGTGTTAATTAGAGGAGATGTTTTATCTAACTAGTTACATTAAAAAAAAAAGTATGTTGTGCTTCAACACTTTGAGATTGAGATAATATACATGTGAACTTTTTGTAATAAAGTTGATAAAAATCTGTGCTTCTGTATACTTCACAAAAACTTTTTGCTGTGGTGGTGACACCAGTCAACCAATTTACAAATCTTTTTATGATATCTTTCAAGAAAACAATGTGATAATCAATGTAGTTAAAAGTAATTTTAATAGTTCAAATTGGCACCAGTAGAATTTACTACTAATAAATGTTCTGCTGAGCTCAGGTTTGGCTTGTTTCCCAAAAATACATATAGCAGTAACATGAGTGCCTCTAGATTTGTGAGTACAGCTTTATGGTATTTTG
Source organism: Anarhynchus alexandrinus (assembly GCA_008711295.1). Classification (NCBI taxonomy): domain Eukaryota; kingdom Metazoa; phylum Chordata; class Aves; order Charadriiformes; family Charadriidae; genus Anarhynchus; species Anarhynchus alexandrinus. Next base: position 2,609,402 of record VUYV01000109.1, on the reverse strand, counting down.
CCACCTTCCTTCTTGTCTACAGGCTGTATGCAGAGAATTACATGTGATGAAAAGGTTTGTTTTTTTTTGAAACAACTACTTTCTAAATTTCTGGTGAAAATGCAGTAAAAAGGAGGGTAAATTAGTAAAACAGCTCTAGACAATAAGGCAGTGCAATGTTGCAAGTTTTTCCTAGGTGCAGTTTTGCTCACAATAGGGGTAGTGTATTTAGACTACACACACATTGCAGATTTGCAAGATGAAAAAATTGGGGGAAAATGCACTCTGGAAATATGCTGGAATTTTTCTGAAGTGTACTGGAATTTGAGGATATCTCTGTATCCCATGACATGTGTGAAGTCATGTTTGTACCTGCTACATTGAGACTGTCACTAGTGTTTCTTGACAAGATTTTAAGTTAATAAATTATGCTTCGAATTTTCTGTAGATGCACATGTAGTTGTATGCTTACTAATATCCAACGTATTATTCAACTAGAACTGTTTTGAGTTTTCCATACATATCTGCTTAATTAAACTGTAAGGTGTGCTTTCTTATTTTTTCTTTTGCTTTGTAAGCATACAGATACACAAACCAATACATGGGGGGGGTTGTATGAATATAAAACTTCGTGTTACTTAGGTGAAAGAAGGCATAATTCTATATTTTGGTTTTAAAATAGATTCACTATTTTTGAGTTATGTTAGAAATAAGTCCTAGAGGAATCAAGCTGGATAGGCAGGCAAGCAGTGGTATAGCTAAGGATGGTCCTAACATAACTAGATTTATATCATTAAAGAACATAGTGAGATTTGTTTTGTTTTTTTAAACTTTAAATAATCTTGGACTAACAGAAAGCATAGGGCAGTTAAGAAAAGGTACAGAAAATAAGGAAGGAAATCTTCATGCTTTGATAAGCTCAGTCTATATTTGTTAATTCAGTTTTCCTGCCAGAGATTGTTTGCGATTTGTCCTCTCTCTATTTGAATGTATAGTGCTTTTATGACTATGAATTAATGGGTATGTGTTGTAGATAAGTGTCTTTGCATGCTACCTCAGAAGAGAGAAGCTTCCAGTCTTACCTTTCCTGCAGAGGTGTACTGGCACCCACAGTCCTTTCAGAGGTGCAGTTGTTCTTGGGAGTACTCTTCTATCAGTTTTCAGTTTTCTAGTTAAATAGTTCATTTTAAATCAAACCTGGAAATTGTGCCATAAGTAGACCTGCAGATTTGGTAATAGATGGAGGAATTTAAGTACTGTAGCCATAATCTTATGTCCATAATCTTATGTTGTCAGAGGCATGCTTTGTCATAACAGAAGCTGGGGTCCAGCATTCTAGTGTGGGTGCTTGGACTGTGCAGTCCCATCCAGACTGAGGTGCAGAAAATCAGACTTGCTACGTTCACTGCAGTGTATGGAAACCTAAATAAATCTGAGGGCTGTTACCCACAATGGCCAGAACTGCTTTTAAGTAATGCCCCCTAGTGTGCAAATGAAGATTATCTTAAATACGTTATTTTCCTGGTCAGGAAAACAAACGGTTCTCTCTCTAATGTATGTATTTGCATTGATGTAGCATTTGTATCTTCTGTTGAAATATCCCAAATCGTTGAAATTTGCTAGCAGTTGCTGTTTATGCATATAAGTAACAATGGGGAATGTTTTCCCTCCAAAAACTGCAAGAAAGAAAAAGGATCAAAATAAATACAGATGCCAAAGCAGACAGCAGCTGGTGCATTAAAAGACAATTATAGTGAATCAAGACACTATCAGAGTCCTCTCAGCTCCAGTTCCATGGAGGCCTAAACACTGCACTGCTCAGAGCCACCAAAAAGTGTTTTGTTGCCTGGGGTTTTTTTTCCTGGCTTATTTTTTTCTGTCTTAGTTAAGTCAGCATGTGGCAGAGTCCAAGAACTGGAGTTGAGACAAGGGAATTGGTGGGAGCAGACAAAGAGGTAGAGCATGGAGCAGCAGATCCCAGACTGAAGCCTGATGTTTCTGGAGGTGTTCTGTTATTGCGGTTATCCTTATTTAATATGGACCTAATATCTTGTTTCCCTGCCTGTCTATAGTTTGATTTCGTTTTGCAGCCTAGACCTTTGTATAGGGATATGCCAGCTGGCTGACTTTCTTCAAGAGGACTTTCAAGTCACCTCTGTGATTGTTTCAAACAGATATCCTACAAATAGGGCTTAGAAGACTTGTTCGCCTGATTCAGACGTGTTCTCAGGCCTTTCTGCACTCTTAAGTATTTGAAAAACACATAGCATTTTAACTTACTGGAAGTCTTCACCTGGAAAATAGTCTGCAGTGTGGCAATATTTAATAATTATCTTTACAGTTATTAATTTTTGTTATTTCACTGCTTCTGAAGAGACACTTGTAGTGGTGCAGTGCACTTCAGCTTTGCTTAGCAGAATCTGGCACAACCTCCTTCAAATACTGAACAGTAACCAATACAGTAGTTTGTTTTTTCATTTGTAATAAAGCCTTCAAAAATCTGTATAATCTTCACTCTTTCCTAACTTGGAATTAGGCTGACCGTGTGCTACTACTTTCCCATTACATCCAGCACATCTAATGTCTATATAGGAAAGACAAAAAAAATATATTTTATTTCTTGTGTTGCAGGATGCTCACTGGACATTTTAACTACAAACATCACAGTCTTGGTAAATGTTAAACTTTATAATCGTAATAATTCAAGCTATGGTATTTGTGATCTGTATTCATTTAGTTGCTTGTGTAGTTTCAGATTTTGAAGTGTTTTTCTAGAACCAAAACAGGGACTGCAGTAGTGTAACAGAATTAGATTAACTTTTGAAGAGGAAAGAAGTTCAATGAACCCAATTGTCCTTCAGATTTTGGGTTTTTTTAATGTCTAGGTCTCACCCTGCAAGAAATAAAGCTGTCTAGGTAGTAAATTCCTTTCTGTCATGTCAAACAGCTCAATTCTGAAATCAGTAACAATGCGTGATTCAATGAAATCAGTGAGACTATGTTCAGTAATTACTACTTCCGACACAGGTTATACTGAAAATTCCCACTTATTTCTAGATTAGGGAGTGTATTGAAAATGTTAGGAGAACAGGCAGTTAAAGAAGGCACAGCATCATCCTGAGGAGGGAAGAAAAAGGAGTGTTTTAAAACTGTTGGTGCTTTTATGGCCTTTTCTTCCTAGATAAGTTTACATTTGAATTAGAATTCTAGTAAATACAAAAAAATTATAATAAGAGGAGGTGAAAGCCTTTACTCTGCATTTAATATTTCCTAATCCTTCTCTAGAAGTCTTTCAGCATTAGTGTTGTGGAGTCATCGAGTATTTGTTTACTCATCACTGAGATATGGTGAACTGATTTTGCACTGAAACCTTGACATTAACAGGACTACTCACAGTACATAATTCAGTATTGTATGTGTCTTTGCAGGATTGGGTTTTAGGTTTCCAAAACAGTTGGAAGTCATAGAAGGGCTTTTGAAGCTTTCTATTGCTTTTCTTACTCTGTGGGTTCCAAGTAGTGTCTGTTATTGTGTCTTACAAGTCATGTTTCTGCTGCATTTCTGACACTGTGCTTTTATAGTGATGTTTTATATGCTGGTTTCAAGAGGATATGATTTTGTCTGATCTGCTGTGTTCAGCCAAAAAACCCCCCGTTTTTAGGTTTTAGAATTATGAAGTTATGGATGGCTGTCAGGACATAGTCAGCTGCCAGGTATTCTGAGGGTAATGGAGTAGTCTTTTCTTTATGCGAGTGTTTAGTGTGCATTTTGGTTTTCTTAGAAGTTACAGTACTAGACAATTTTGTGTGTGAATTGAAATAAAGTGTCCTATCACTGATGAAAAAAAGGTGCTAGTTAGCTTTATCTCATTGCTTAGGATTCATAAAGTACAGAATCTAGGTCTGAGGAACTAAGTTGAATGTACTTTTTATTTTTCTTGTTTTTCAGAGGCCCAGAAGACACAATAAATGATTGTAAAATCCTTTTTATAGAGGAAATGTACAAGATTGAAAAGCCAGGAGCCTATCCATTGACATTTGGGGATGGAGATTTCAAAAGTATGCTTTTTTTTATTATTTGAATATAAGTACAAATTGAATGATGTTTCTGTAAAAAAAAAAAGAAGGCTCAGTATGCAGAGGTAATAATAAGTGCTTTGTGCATGTGTGTGTGTGTGTTCAGGAAACTGATACCATAGAATACTTTTTAGATTTCTGTTCTAAAAGTATATTTACAGTAAGGTGGCTCTATTACTTGACATATTCAGAAACTGATAACATCTTAGTGCTATCAGTCATAAGCAGGGAAAAAGGGGAACAGCTGATAACGTTCTAAATGAACTGTGCAGAATTAATTTGTAGTCTCAGTTAAGTTCCTAGATAGGTGTACAGGTCACCAAAACTGCTATTGCCATCAACATGTCATTTAAACTTTTAATAAATGCCAAAGATAGACTCAATCTGTAATGATACATTTTAACCCTGCCATTATGTGGAATTAAAAAAAAAAAACCAAAAAAAACCAAACTTTGTCCCAAAGCTGTTTGTACGATGAAAAAAAAAGGATTATTAACGTTTGGATTTTTATTTGTCCCTGCATGACCTTCTAAAAAAAAACCTATGCCATATCTCCTCATCCTCCCCACAACCACAAGAAGGAGTTAGTGGCAGCTTATCTAAAAAGTAGTGTGACATTTTATTCTAAGTTTAAAAATACATTGAAGTTAGGGTGGTGTTTGTGATAGCAACACTGAGAGATTGGACTGCTAATAGGTGTTAGATATTAATCTTTGTCAGACTCCTGACTCCAAGGCAATTTTTCAGAACCTTTGTGTGTAGCTCTCTGTGCTCAAGAACTAGTGTGCTTACTGTTTATTTGCCGTCATCTAGAACATCACTGTTTTTCAGAGGAGCGTATACCATTTGCTGTGGTATTCTTAAAATTAAAAATGTGAATTTCTGTAAACTAACTTCTCACAATTCATTTTTCATTACTTGTGATTTACTTTCCTCAGATTACTCAAAAAAAAATTAACCATCCATTCTGTTTGTTTTTATTTGGTCACATTGAAGGGTTTTTGCAATATCTTAAAACATGTTTTTATTTAGAAAATTGTAGTACGAGAAATTAAAAAATCTACAGATACTGCTTTGCATTTACATACCTACTTATTTTGCAAGTCTAATTGTTTATGAAACTTTTTAAAGGGCAAATAAAATTATTACAGTTCATTTAGTTCTTCCCTGTAGCTACTGTTTTGTGAATTAATTTTTTAAAATTATGTGTGTGTTAAGGAAATGAATGATTACTAGATTGCTGACTATACAAAATTGTCTACAGTGGCAACATTTGGTCTGACGTGAGTATTTTATCACAGAATCATGGAAACATTTAGGTTGGAAAAGATCTTTAAGATCGTTGAGTCCAACTGTGAACCTAGAAGTGCCAATTCCACCACTAAACCACGTCCCTAAGTGCCACATCTACCCATCTTTTAAATATCTTCAGGAATGGTGACAACACCACTTCCATGGGCAGCCTGTTCCAATGCTTGACAACCCTTTCGGTGAAGAAACTTTTCCTAATATCCATCCTAAACCTACCCCAGCACAACTTGAGGCCATTTCCTCTTGTCCTATTGCTTGTTACCAGCGAGAGGATGTCGACCCCCACCTCTCTATACCCTCCTTTCAGGTAGTTGTAGACAGCAATAAGGTCTCCCCTCAGCCTCCTTTTCTCCAGGCTAAATAACCCCAGTTCCCTCAGCTGCTCCTTATAAGAGTTGTGCTCAAGACCCTTCACCGTCTTTGTTGCCCTTCTCTGGACACGCTCCAGCACCTCAGTGTCTGTCTTGTAGTGAGGGGCCCAACGCTGAACACAGTATTTGAGATGTGGCCTTCGCTATTCTGTACTTCCTACACTGATTGCCACCTTTATTGTTTTAAAGTCAAGCTCTTTATTTTACAGCTCTTTCCCTTGTGTTTTCATAGCTATTTCCTTATTTGTAGCCTCTTTGCTTAAACTACTCACATACTGCCATCTGTGTAGAGATTTGCACCTCTGTCTTATGTTTTGTTTCATTCTGGTCCTGGTCCCATTTTTATTCATTTCAGGATATTGTTTATAAACCTTCATAAATAAATGTGACACAGAAACGTAGTCTTTAAAAATGTAACCCCAAAAACTTAATTGGTCTGGCAATTTAGCCTTATTTCATCTGTAGAACTACCCTTTTTCCTGAGGCCAACTTTCTCACCACGCTGCCCTTTTCATTTCTTCTGTTCATGTGATTCTGATTTTTGGTAAGCTGTCTTGCCTTTTTTCACTTATGCACAGTGCACATCAGTTGAGCTGTATGCCATAAGCAGTATACCCTTTACATCTGGACTGTGCTTACATCCCTATTCATACTTTGTATTTAAAATTTTAAAATATATACGCATATACCTATAAACACACACCATTACCCTAGCTTATATGCTATGAAAAGCTGCAGATTTTTGTTACAATAACGGCAGATGAAATTCAAAGAATTAGTTGGCCGTAAATACTCTCTGAGATTGTTCTAAGCACAATCAGAAAATGCACTGACTATATTTTTGTCTAAATGAAGCTACTGTGCATGTCATAGAATCATAGAGTGGTTTTGGTTGGAAGGGACCTTGAAGATCATCAAGTTCCAACCCCCCTGCCATAGGCAGGGACACCTCCCACAAGACCAGGTTGCCCAAGGCCACGTTCAGCCTGGCCTTGAACACCTCCAGGGATGGGGCCTCTACAACTTCTCTGGGCAACCTGTTCCAGTGCCTTACCACCCTTAAAGTGAAAAATTTCTTCCTAAGGTTTAATCTAAACCTGCCCTCTTCCAGTTTAAAGACATTCCCCTCGTCCTATCACTACATGCCCTAGTAAAAAGTCCTTCCCCAGCTCTCCTGTAGGCCCCCTTTAGGTACTGGAAGGCCGCAATAAGATTTCCCCGGAGCCTTCTCTTCTCCAGGCTGAACAGCCCCAACTCTTTCAGCCTCTCCTCATAGGAGAGGTGCTTCAGCCCTCGGATCATCCTTGTGGCCCTCCTCTGGACACGCTCCAACAGGTCCATGTCCTTCTTATGTTGGGGACTCCAGAGCTGGACGCAGTACTCCAGGTGGGGTCTCACGAGAGTGGAGTAGAGGGGCAGAATCACCTCCTTTGACCTGCTGGCCGCACTTCTGATGCAGCCCAGGATGCGGTTGGCCTTCTATGTCCTTTCCAAAAGATAGAATGCCTACTTTGGTAATAATCGTCAGATAAATAATGTAGGCTACCTCTGCAGAAAAATTGTTATTACTTGAGCACGGCTATATGTTAGTTAGGTTTTGTATGTGTAAATTACATAAACCTGTGTATGACATGAATATGTGTTCAGCAGTTACAGTTAAAAATAAGGTCATTATTTTCAAATTGTTTAATAGAAATCTAAATTCTGCAGCCCAGGAAAAGAGTAGGGCTATACCTACTAGAATACTAGAAAACTAAGGAGTGGCTGGAGCACCTCTCCTATGAGGAGAGGCTGAAGGAGTTGGGGCTGTTCAGCCTGGAGAAGAGAAGGCTCCGGGGAGATCTTATTGCGGCCTTTCAGTACCTAAAGGGGGCCTACAGGAGAGCTGGGGAAGGACTTTTTACTAGGGCATGTAGTGACAGGACAAGGGGGAATGGCTTCAAACTGGAAGAGGGCAGGTTTAGATTGAACATTAGGAAGAAGTTTTTCACTTTGAGGGTGGTGAGGCACTGGAACAGGTTGCCCAGAGAAGTTGTTGAGGCCCCATCCCTGGAGGTGTTCAAGGCCAGGCTGGACGTGGCCTTGGGCAACCTGGTCTAGTGGGAGGTGTCCCTGCCTATGGCAGGGGGGTTGGAACTCGATGATCTTCAAGGTCCTTTCCAACCTAAACCATTCTATGATTCTATGATAAATATTTATGTGCAAATCAGAAATAAGACCTAGATACCAACATATATTACTTCCATCAGAATCCAAATTTGTGCTATGAACATGGGATAACCCTTCCTGTCAAATAAGAACATATGAAATGATATATGCAACTAAACTACAGTGTTGGTAGGGGTGAACAGGCTTGTTGTCAGGTGACCAAATTCTCCTGGAGTGTTCACAGCTTGCTGTGCTGCTTTTCCAGCAGATGTCAGTGTGACTGACAACCCCCTGCTGGATCAGAGCCTGCAAGTGTGATGCTTCCTGTAGTTGAAGTAAGAACACTTCATCAAGAGACTCCCCTCGGTCGGGTGGCTGGTAATAAACACCAACCATGATGTTTCCTGTGTTTGCTTGGCCTCTAATTTTCACTCACAAGCTCTTGACCTGTTCACCTTTGTTTTTCAAAGACAGCTCTGTGCAGTCAGTCCATAGAGGGCAAATCATCCACCCCTCCGTCCTTGCCTGTCCCTCCTGAACAGTTTATAGCCATTGATTGCAGCGCTCCAGTCATGTGATTCATCCCACCAGGTTTCAGTGATAGTGATTAGATCACAGCTTTCCAGTTGTGGAGTCGCTTCTGACTCCTTCTGTTTGTTACCCATGCTACGTGCATTGGTGTAGAGACATTTCTGTTGGGTTATTGACTGTGTCAACTTATTAGAGGAAGAAGCCCTAATTTCTTTGAGGCATTTCACAGGTGTTTCCCTGTTGGTTCCTAATATATCAGCAGCCCCTGACTCTTCTTCGTTACTCAATACTCCATCCCCTTCCCTCTCTAAGTCAAGTTGCTTCCACCTTTGAAGATAAAAATATTCTTCAAGGTCCTACAGAAAGACTGCAGATATAGCACGACACTTGGTGTTCCAGTCTCCCCTTTCTTGTAAGACTTTCAGTCTGGAGTTTCTCTCCGCAGAGGTTTTACACTGATATCTTACCCACGTGGATCAAATTTTCAGTAAAGTCTATTCAGCTGGGAGGGCAAATTTTTCCGCAGTAGGAAGGGGCTGGGATTTCTGCAAACCCTTAGTCTTTCCTTCTCAGTATGCTTAGGAAAATGTAAAAGTATCCAGAACTCCTCTGGATACATCAGGGATCCACCTCATGTTTCTGTTCAAGAATTAACTACTAAAAAAAATACTTACTTTGATTGCTGGTGTTATCCAAGCAAATTAACTTAAAAGGAACTGATAAGCCATATAGCTTCTGAAGGCAGCAACTTAGATAACGACTCATGGTGAAGAAAAACAAAAAATAAAGCTGAGAGAAGATGTAAGCTTGTCCTTGAATATTGTTCTCTCATGCTAGTTGGAGAAGCCTGGGGTAGTTCTCCATGCTTCGGGTTTGACAAATTCTAGTCTTCCCTAAAAATGTATCAGAATGGCAGCAGTCTTTAGTATGAAAAAAATTCTGTGTTTTCCTAAGGGTTAAATCTTTCCTGGAAACAAGTAGTGTTTTCTTAAATATTATGATTTGTTGCTTGTGCCCTTCTCTAACATTCTGTCTGCTTAGCACCCGTGGAAGAATCTGATGTTCATGCTGCCTCCAAAGGGCTGTAAGGGAGTTTGGGGGGGTTGTTTATTTTCATTTTTGTATTGGGGCTGCTCTTCAGATTCCTTGTTAATGAACTTGCTTGTGACATCATGGACATATTCAGTAAGGTTTTGTCCCAGAGAATGAAAGTGTTATATTTTATACCACTAATGACTTTTGGGTATTTTTGGCAAAGATTATGACAGGGGTAACTTTGTCTTCCCTTATCATGCTGTCCTTCTAGGCCAGTTGCTCTTTTGAGTAGCCATTGTCAAGCAGTTCAGAAGTTCCTCAGACAGTTTGCCTATGGATTTACAAGAGAATTTCTCCCAAGTGTTGGTATTCCAGCTGGTTCAGTTTCTGAATTTCTATAACCTGTGGTTATTTTTTTCTTCCAGGATTGTACCTGAAAGAACATTTTCTGGCCCATTGTAAACTTAAAGGAAAATGTTCTATTATCTCAGGTTTCTAGATTTTCCAGCTTCCTACTTCTAACTCCAGACTCTCAAATAGTCTGCCTTGTCTTCTGATTCAAAGCCAATTACTTCTTTCAGATAAAATACTATTTCCAGAGAAGTTTGGAACTACTCTGTTAATTATTGTATTAGACTAGTTTAAGCTCAAATTCACTTCCATGGCATTTCTAGATTACTTTTGCACAGAACACATAAATGAATTTTTTTTTCTTTTAATGTTGGAATTCTTTGGGCTGTGATCAAGTTCTCTTCTGAAGTCTTCTCATTTCTCTGGACCTTCTACTTGTTTCAGACATTTGTCCTGTAAGTGTTAATGCTGCAACAAGTATTCAGTGTTTCTTCCCTCTCCTCTTTCATATCTATCGTAGGCTAAGTGTTTTTCTCTTGTACAAAAGCATTTTTTCCCTGATTGAGGAACCAATGCCAATGGTTTCGTTTCACGGGTCCAAATTTCCAAGTGAGCTGAAACAGAAAGTTAGTGTTCCTTTGTGTGTAAACTAAACTGCTGCTGTGAAACAACTGATGATTTGGTGTTGTGTGTGGTGTACGACTAATTCTTCTATCCAGCTGTAAATTTAATTTAAGGGGAAGAGGGCTGTTCCAAATTGTAGTTTCATCTTCATTTGACTGTCACCAGTTACCTAATTGGAATTTCTTCATGGCTGTATTTAAGGTGACTCCAACTAGAGATTGTGCAAGGCTCCATCTGTAGGGATAGTGTGCAGGTGGCACGTTGGGAACAGGAGGGGAGAAAATAAGAGAAGTTGATGATCAATCATTTTCTTTACTGCTTGTTTATACAGTAGAAGAAATCCCATTAGCCTGGAGAGTGAAATATTTCATTGTAAGAAAAAAGCATTTTCAACAGGGCAGTCTTCAAGTGCAGAAATAATTTTTTCCTGTAGATACAGTAATGTACTTTTCTAAGATACATGGCATTTGACTTTTTCTTTGTTTTTGACAGGAAAAAGTGGCCCTGAATGCAAGCACTGTAGGGCTGATCCAGATAAGGAGTGCCGGTTTTGTTCGTGTTATTTGTGTGGCGGAAAACAGGATGCTCACATGCAACTCCTGTGTGATGAATGTAATATGGCTTATCATATATACTGCCTGAACCCTCCCTTAAGCAAGATACCAGAAGATGAGGACTGGTAAATATGCAAGGACGATTTACTTATCTATATTGCCATTCTATACATGGTACCTTCTTGTTATTTGCACCTCGTGAAAAACAACGCTGAAGAATTTTTTAAATTCTGCTGTGGTTTTCATCCATCTACTTAATATAAACCTTATGTTTTCTGTCAAGGTAATTCTTTTAAATCCGTTCACAAAGGATTAGTAGTAAGCTTTAATGACCATTGTGGAGTTTCAAAACTGGTACGTTTGTTTTATTCATTATGATCTTCTATGACATTATCTGATCTGATTGTGTTTATCAACAGTGGTTGTTCCCCAGCCTTTTAATTTTGTTCAAGCTTCACTGCTTGAACTATTCTCTTACAGTCACCGTCCTCTTTCCTTTCATCCTCTGTCCCTGTTGCTGCCCCTGTGCCCTTCCTGTATCTTCTTGTTGCCTCTACTGCATTCATTTCTCCTGCTGTGGGAGGACCACCAGCTTGCTACTCTTCATTTTTAGTGTCCCTGGTTCTGCTAGCAGGAAAACCAAGCTAACTGGTCGTTAAATCAAGATAATTGTATTTTGAAGTGAGTCTGCATGGACCCATTAGCAGCCCATTGAGTTATCTTGGGATCTGTACCATTTTTTGTCTTCGTTAGCGATCTACAATTTACACAGTTTGTATTTATTACCTGCCTGTGACTTACATGAGAAGCTAATCCTTTATAAATGAGTAATAAGTAGAATTTTATTCTAGTAAAGTTTTACATTACATAGACATCAATAAATGTCTAAGATGTCTGTGCATACATTTTATGGAATCTCTTTGGACCTTGTGATTAAATTTTATGTAAAAATCTGTGTAAGTGCTTTGGAAGTTTTAACGTTCTCTGGAAATAAATAACTCAATCTCCTATACAATAGTGGATGCCATAGTAGGTTTGTTTACTGGTCAGTGCCTAATGGTCTGCGTGTTTTCTGGAGTATTGCATTTTTTCTGAACTCCTCCTGTGTTTATGCCAATGTGTGATTTCACAATTGAGACCATTAACATTGATAGGTGTTTCTCAGTGTGTACATTTGGCCACAGGGTACTGTTGTTGGAAGGTGATCTTTTTCCTATGAAGTTTCTGCACTGGGAAGAGTTGTATTCACTGATTTTGGAGGAACTGCGGGCTTGATACAGTATCTAAAAAATATTTTTATTACCTACTAGAAATATGTATGCATCATTGGAACTAAAAATAGCTTTTTTTTTTTAATATTGTCTATGTACCTTCCACTTCTTGCATATGCAAAATGATTACATTGTTTATTCAGCAGTGTTTATTACACAGCATGTTAGTCTGAACTATCCCCAAGTTTTCTACTGTCAAGGCAGACTGGTCTTCTGTGCATGACATCTTCTTGCTTCCTAGTACTTGTCATTATAAGTGAGTTGATGACACTTGTTGGGAATCGTTCTCAACACACAAGTGGTTTATTATGGACTGCAATCCAGAAGCAGTATTCTTGCCTGATTGCACCTGACCTTTGGATATAGCAGCTGAGAAGTTCTTTTTGACTTCATTCAGAATATTCAGTGAGATCATCTGTCTGGAAGTACACATCTGTTCTGTCCATCCATTCTTCAGTTGCCCGTTACTCTCGGAACCAGTTCTAATCCAGTGCTCCAGCAACAGTGGAGTCCATCTATTTTCCAGTACTAGTCACAGGAAGGGTTCTGATAAAGAAAATATATATGCTTCAAGTCAGTGACCCCTTCCCACAAAACCCCCAAATCCTTCGTTCTATCCTGAAAACAATTTATTCTTTATAGTTTCCTCTACACCCTCAAATACACAGAAGGTTTGATAGGCACGTCAGGATAGTGATACTGAAATCTCATCAGCCATCAGTGTCTCCATGGTTTAGCTAGTGTGCTAAGATGATTTTGGCCTGCTGCCTGCTTCAAATGATTTTTCAGATTAGGTATTACTGTTCTAGTCTTCTTTGGCACCCATTGTTTCAAAAGCTTCTTATGAAACATGAGTTATCCTGCTTCTATTTCAGAGGGCTACAGAGAAAATTTGGTGATTTTTTTTCAAAGTGTAGCTGTTACTGCTTGGATCTCCCTACCCTCTTCCATTAATATCACTATAACTACACTGCATAGGTCCCCAGGACTGTTTTCCTCCATACAGAAGATTCGGTGCTCTGTAGACAACCACACAAGAACTAAATTGACTGAAAACATGGTCTTTAGAGGCCCTCAGGTCATATGTTATGTGTTCTTTTAGACCCTTCCGCTTACCTTTCTGGCCAAAAAATTATGAATTTCCATGAGCAGTAGAAATTTAATTCATATAATGAAAGTGTCTTGAAAAATGGCTGTCAAGCTTTTTAACTTGTTTTTGTTTGCTGTGTAATGATAAGAGCCTTAAGATTTATTCATGTAAGTGAACAGCTGCATTTGTGGATGAAGTCACTGGGTGGGAGAGGTACTGTTATGGAGCTGGCTTGTGACAGCTAATTTTGGGATGGTGGTGCCAGGCCTGTTCAGTCTTAATGCTTGGTTGTATGTAGAAGGAGTGCAGTTGTGCTGGGCAAAGCAGTGTCTCCCACCAAAGAGGAGGTCTGTGCTCTCCCTTTTTCTTGCATACTAGCAAAGAGTCATGGCTCTCTGATCCTTAACTTCCTGAGAGATTTTGTTTGTTTTAAAAGTGGAAAAGTTTCCATTTAGTATTTTTATAGTATAAAACTTGGCAAACTCTGCAGGGGCTAAGCCTGCAGTTTGAGAAAGGATCATAAGTTTCTCTTGCAGAGATTAAGCCACTTCATAAGTGAACAGTATTTAATATTCCATACAAACCTCAGTTTGAAAAATATTAAGGTGATATGGTTACCCTATCAAGAAGGAGGGAATGCCATGGTTAATTCACCTTGTGAATGTGCACTACATCATGTTCCTTCTTTTAATTGGTCATTGCATACTCTTTTAAACAACTGTAATACCATTCAAAGTCTTAGTGTTAGACCATTTCAGCATCTTGTGTTATTTTTAATTTCTTTTTATCTACATAGCTTCATTGTCTTAATGGTTCAACACCTTTATTGCCATAGTGAAATCTGTTCCTGTGGACATTGATCATTAATTCTTCCATTCATATGCACATACAAAAGTTAATAAATCCAAAACAGTAGTAGTAGTAGTAGTAGTGGTAGTTATCTAGTTTAGATAGTAGTAGGTAGTTAACCTAGCTTAGGTTATCAATGTTAACATAGATCAGGCTTCCTCCGCTAGTGGCCTATGGGCCAAACCCAGCCCATGTCAGTCAGAAACATGGACAATTGCCTTTGCATTGGCATTCCTGGAGTGGGATAAAAATGTTATTAGAAGCAGCAGAAGTACCAGTGTACTCCCTTTCTCTCTCTGCTGTAGTCACTGCATACTAGCATCTCCTACTGTCCTCCTAAGGTGGCTTTGTGTTAGCTGGAATGACTCTCAGTGCTATATTCCAAATGGCTTCAGTGTTGAGGTGTGAGTCTGTGCACGCATGCGTGTGTCTGTCTACGCACATTACATGGTAGCTTGGCTCTGTTTGACATTCAGCTGTCTGCAGTGAAATTTATTGCACTAGAAGTGAAAAATAAGGGTACAGTGGGCAGGATGTAGAAATAAACCATGAGTACTGGTTAGCAGCATACTCTAATCTCAGCTGTCTTCTCCTTTACATGACGTAAATGAAAGAGAACAGAATCAAGAGAGGATACAGGAGACACGGGGACCTCTCACATATCATGTGAGAAAGAATAGTTAAATGTTTTGCCTCTAGCACTCTACCGTCAAAGATATCGAAATGCCCTTTTTTAAAAGTTGACAGTAATTGTTCATGTTGGGTTCACTTTTTAAGCCATAGGCTTCAGCTGCTTAAGACTGGTATGTGCTTGCTATCTTGAAATATTCAGTCAAGATAAACAAATTAACACTATTTTGGCTACAAGAAATGTATTGCCATTATGATGAAGTAATTGAGAATTTACTAAAACCTTTTTTTAGGTATTGTCCTTCCTGCAAAAATGATTCTAATGAAGTTGTAAAGGCTGGAGAAAAGCTCAAACAGAGTAAAAAGAAAGCAAAGATGCCATCTGCCAGTACTGAAAGCCAGAGAGACTGGGGCAAGGTAGAGTGTATTTTAGAAATAGCTGTTACTCTGATTGTTCATGTATGTGCTAAATCTATAATTCTACTTAATATGCACAACACAAAATTCAGTACTGGGTTGCACAGACAATAAGAAAATGTTTAATCCTGCCCACTATCTACTGGCAGTTAAAGCAGTGGAAGAATTACTAAGGTGACTAGAAGTAAAAACAAAGACAAACAACCCCTTATCCCTCCCCCAAACCTGTAAATATGTATTACTTGGTTAACATCCTTTTTAACAATTGTTAACATATTTTTAAAGTACGCGTTTGTTATAATGATCAGATTTTGTGATATCTGCATTGAGTTTGCAAATAGTCTTCAATATGATAATGCTAATTCATTTTGTTTAATATATTTTTAGGGCATGGCCTGTGTTGGTCGCACTAAGGAATGCACTATTGTTCCTTCAAACCATTATGGACCTATACCTGGTGTTCCTGTTGGGACAACCTGGAAATTCAGAGTTCAGGTATGTTGTTTCAGTATTAGCTGTAGTTAAAGTAAGTAAGAATAATGATGAATGGCTTGGGCACTAAATTAAATTTGGATTGACAATTGCCATTTACACCAGGACTAAACAAAGCAGATACATTATTATTGTAATATTGGAAGTGATGCCGATAGTAGTGAAGGTTGAAGTACACTGATTTTACAATACAACTTAAGAATTCTGTTGTCATTAGGATAAATAAATTTCATATGTTAAAGTTCTAAGTGGGATACTTAGTGCATGGAGTCAAGCGTTTTCTGAAGCGTACTTCACATGGACTGATTATCCCGCTTAGGAGATGCAGAATGTAGATTTTGAAAACGTTGGATGATATCACTGTAAATTGACTCCCTGTTGTTTTTTTTGGTCATACATAGTGGATGTCCAAATCTTCTCATAGGCTGATGAACAACTTAAACCAGTGCAACCTTGTACTGCTGCTGAAATTAGCTGTCTATTCAGACTTTGGTGTTTCTTGCACTGTCTTATTTTCTGTTGCAAGTGTTTCTTCGGCTCTATGATAAACTAGATTGGTAAAAAAAACGGCAGGAAAATAATCCCATCTGGGGTAGGAAGGGAGTTAATTTTCCCAATCCATTTCGCATTTTGGTTATATAAGCACAGTGCCAATACTCAGAGGGGCAGGAAAAAACAAAGCAGGGAGGATGGGACAGCTTCATTTTGTGCCAGTACTGATTTTTTGTGGTTTCAAAGTGTCCAGCAAACTGCCAAGTTACTTCATTTTTCCCCAGCCTTATCTGATAGCACTGGTTTTTGTTTTATCTTTGATTTTTTATTGTTGTTTTTAGTTGGGGAAATATGCAATTCCTTATGTTCAAAATTAGTTAGTTCTTTGTCTCTTACATGTGTAAAGGATTGTATTTGAATGTTGTCCGTCATATTTGGAAGAATAGAAACAGGGTTTTTTTAAATTGCTTGAGGAGGGTCAAGCCAAGAATCAAAAGCCTTTTCTGATTTGTTTTCTGAACTTTTCATCACCTGCTTTCTCATGAGAAGAAAACAGATGTTTTATTATTGAATTAGTAGAAGAGAACACTTAGCAGGCAGTTTTGCTCTGATGGTCGTGTGTTCCAGTACTGTGTGAAGAATTCCAGATTTGGAAGGCCATGCAAGTTTTAAGGCTGCTATGGTTAGCAGCAGACATTTTCCCCTTAGCAGCAGTTTTCAGTTTGTCTCCTTGGCAGAAATAAGAGTGAAGCAGTTGAAATCTAAACTCATTCTTTTGGTCCTTTCTCACCTTGACGTCCATTGTCAACACTACCATCAACACAGGCCTTAGATGAAGCAAATTAAATTTGTAAGGTAAAATTATGCTGCTCATCATACCAGCTGTTTTATACAAAATGGCTTGCTTAACAGGAAAATTCAATTTTGATTCTTTGGGATATTTCATTGACTTCTCCTGTGTTTGAAGAACTTTTTTTGTGAAAGGAATTAAAATAAATGGGTATATTTTTTGTTGGATTCCAGATTAATTAAAGTCTCATAAGTAGGAGGAGTTTCTAAAATCACTTATGCAAACTCAAAATTGTTTTATTTTCACTGCTTCAACAATAATTGAAATTATTAGTTCACCTTTTTGTTAGGAATTGTGTTGGTAACACAAAAGCTAATAGTTTTCATATCTTTCTAGTGCTGGTAGGAAAAAGGAACAGAATTAGAGTGCTGCTTTTGTCAGAAAATTAGGCAGAGAATGCTAATTTATATATATATGTGTGGACTAGACATCAAAAGGCAATTACCATTTCTACATAATTATTCAATTTGGGGTGCAAATGAAATACTTCATCTTTTTTTTTTAAGATTGAAATGTTTTCTACATAGGAAGTTAAATTACACTTTTGTTTCTCATATGACTGGTGTCACATATGAGAAATGAGTTTGTCTCAGCACATCTATGAGAATTTAGAGGCTGTAGTTTCTTTATTTCTGATTTGCTTAGTTTTTTATGACACAAACTCTCTTTTCCCTAGAAGGAAATTGACTAAGTATTGCTTCTGGAGAGAGCATCTGAAGACCATCTTTGGCATGAATTACTTACCAGAGTTCATCTTTGGGGTGAATCACCTACCAGAAACCTAAATTTAATTGATAAAACCTGGAAATGAAAGAAGGGAGGGAGGAATGAATGAAAGGCTATTTCATACAGCAGGAAAGAGAAACGCAATAGTGGGGCCTTTTTATTCAGCATACTCATAAATGGTCTGGAAAAATTGTCAAATAGCTGATAAAGTTAGGTGAGAGGGCTAAGTTGTGGATAGTAAATGTGGGGTGGGGAACAGTTCTAACTATATAATTTGTAATTGGCTTTCAGATACTTATTACTTAGGAAAGAGATCTTCTAACAGCTAATTTTGAAAATTTGTCATCTTAACCAATAGTGATCAAAAAAATAAATCATATGCTAAGTTATTGTGAAAGAAAGGGTCAGGAAAATAAAATATATTATTATGAAGAACAATCAGAATGATTAAAGGAATGGGATGGTTTTCATTCAACTGGAAAGACTTTTCAATGTGGAAGAATGTTGAAAATGTGGTGCAGTGTAGATGGTTGCAGAATGACGTACAGTATGAAAAAAGTGACTAGGGACCAATATACATACTTTGGTAATGCTAAAAGGGGTCACCAAAAAAAAAGGTCAGCTGCCCACTTCAAAATGAACAAAAGTAGTATTATTTCATATGACAAGTGGTACTACTGTGAACTCTTTTTTCTCTTTGATCCTATGGATCCAAAAGATTTAAGTAGTTTAGGAAGTCTGAGTCACAGACAGCTGGACGCTGAGAAATTGTGCAAGGAAGTGTCATTGTGTCCTTGCATAGTTTTCATATGTGCACAGCTCTAGTCTGTTGTTAGAGACGGCATTTTTGGCCAGCTGGACCTTTGATGTGATGGATTGTATTGTGAAAGTACAAGACTGTAGCAGAAGCATGTAAAATTTCATGGAAGTTTCTTAAAAGTATAGGTTGGGAAAAGGAGTTCAGGAGTGGGAGAGGCAGAATGAGAAAAACAGGCAAAATCAAAGTCTGAAGGAAGATACAAAGGTAGGAAAAAGGATCCTAATTGGTTTTCTGCTGGGAACCTTCATTCTAGCCATAGTATTTTCAGCATCACGTACTGAGAAAATACATAATTTAATATGTAGCCTCTTTTTTATTCAGAAAGAGTTGTGGTTTTTTTAAATGTAATTTAGTAGTTTGAAAAAATTATTAAATATTTTTTTGTGAGAGGGATGTTCCAGCAGACTTTAACGATGTTGCCAGTTTATGGTACAGCTGCAGCTCTCAGGCAATCTGGTTGTAGCTTGGTTGCACATTCATTAGCAGAGAGTTATCCTGGTTGGAGAACTAGCTTATAATCCATACGCTGTTGCAATGGCTTCTTCTGTTTACTTAGTCAGTGTGGTAATATTCCTTTGAGTTGGTCACATTTACAGTGTGTTACCTTAATAGTACCTGACATAATGTTTTTTATGTGGGTCACTGTGATCTTCCTTAGTTAAGAATTGTAAAAAAATACCAAACCAGCAGATCTCCCATCTGCTTTGGATTGTTGTAAATGACTGTGCAAGTGGAGTATAGCAGTGAGTACAATCTTAAATACTGCTCGTGGAAAGAATCGTGGAGATTTTTCCCAAAGAAGAAAGTGTGCCTTTACATCTTCCAGTGTCACCACTGTTCTACATTGTCCTTCCATTTTTTGGGTGTCCTTACTTTTGGCTTTTCTTCCTTAAAAACAAGTGGAATTCTTGCCTTCAATGGCAGTCTTACATTAACTATTTACACAGACACCCCTGTACAATATTTTAAGCAGAAAGTTGATTGTTAAAAGTGATTGTAGATGGCTGGTTGTTTAAAAAAAAAACGCTAGAAATTGGCTTTTTTCTGTTGCCAGGTGAGCGAAGCAGGTGTTCACAGACCACATGTGGGTGGAATCCATGGACGCAGTAATGATGGAGCTTATTCGCTTGTATTAGCTGGAGGATTTGAAGATGAAGTGGTATGTCATTTATGCAAGCAATGGTTTTGCTGTTCTAATGTATCAATGTTTGTAAAGATAGAGTTATGTCCTAAAACTAATGCTTATGAAAATGTGACTGTGAAAGAAATAACTGCTACTGATAACAAACTGAATAGTTTTTAGTATTTTGGGGAGAAATATGTAAGCAAACCTTTCTTCAAGAATGGTTATGCTCATACTTGTTCTTAAGCAAAATATCTCAAATACAGTTGAATTTTATGTTGTTTAGTCTAGTTGAATTTCAGTATACTTTCAGAGTCTGAATTTAGTATTATTTAAAATCTGATAATTATGTGCAAATAGTATGTTTTATGTTCTGCTTTGGTCATGATTTTTATTGCTTTCAAGACAAATAGATGCCCCGTGCCTTGGGTTTGTTGTATTTCTAAATATGTGATACCTTTACTTTAATGAAGGAAGAATAAAAGGTACATGCTACTTGATTCTATGAATTTCTGAGGGTTCTTGACTCCTACTGAGGAGCACTTCCAGAGCGTCTTAAGAAAGTCTCAATATCATGTATTATGATCCCCAAACATGCTGGAAAAAAATTCTACTTTGATGTTAATGTCTAAGTAGAGCAACGAAAGACATCATGCTACTAAACTAAACAGTAACTGCATCCAACTTTCATCTCATGATGTTGACCAACATTTATTTATGAATAGATTACTGTTCTCTGCAATTAAATAATGTTTACACAGGGTACATCCCTTCCTGCAGTTCTGCCCCATCAGGTGGAATTTTGAATCATGCATCAGGTGAAGGATAAAGCAGTGAGCAATCCAGTTTTTTAAAACATGCATAGCTGTTAATCACAACGAAAAAGACACTGGAGAAAGAAATAAGCATCTGAAATAGCATTATAATGTAATGTATTCTTTGCCAACAGCACCTACCAGCTGCTGCTGCAGAGTATTGCCTCTGAAGAAGTCCGTCTTTTTTTAACAAGTCACATGAGGAGGTACTTGGTGTCGGGATGCACTACTACACCAAGTACCTTAGAGTCAACCCCAACCCAAGCTCTAGGACCCTTAGCCAGTGGATCCTAGGAGTACTGTTGCTCAGTAGTTGTACCTGCTATGTTGGGGTGCTGCAGACTCCTTTTTTTTTTATTGGTGGTGGTGATACTGATGTCCCCTTGTTTCTGCTGCTGTAATTATTCAATTGAAAATATTTAATAAACTTAATTGGATCCTTTGCATGTCTTTTCCAGTTCACCTAGTTGATGTTGTGATCATGTGTTCTTGTGAACACCTAAGTACTGTCATAGTCTAGAAGACATATATAATTTTGAAGAGGCATAGCTGGGGAGCAGTATTGCAGAAGATACCGTACATTTGCATGAATGTCAGCTTTTTTGCAGTTCTCTAAAATAAGAATGCAAGGGGCAAATATTTTTTTTTCCAGGTGCATTTTTGGAGTTAGTTTTTTTTCATATACCAGATTTTATTTCCCAATTTACTTCCATTTTCCCTGTTTTTTGGAAAAGGTTGAAATTAAACTCCACAGAAAAATAAAATTCTGTACTTGTAAGTGTCCTGAGAACAGTATCTCATTCCAGGAATGAAACTGTCATTCCTTTAGTGGCCAGCCCAGCCTAAACCACAACAAACTTTTAAATAAAAATTCAGATAAAATCCTCTGCTCAGATCTTGTCACTTTATTATATGAGAAAAGAAAAGAGAGGTGACTTACTTGAATTTCAATGGTATGATGTAGGTATTTGTGTGTAAGTTTTTACAAAATTGAGAAATAAATACATTTTGGAAGACTGGTTTACTGTAGGTTTATAAACTTTATGCACTATTTTTGCACACTGTTGACATGTGCCATCTTAATGCGCTTCTTGTGGCTTTAAATTAACAGTTCACTATTGGAGTAAAATAAATAATTGCAAAAATATATTGCAGGAAATAGAATTCACTGTCTAGCCATTTTTATGCTGTGCCTTTGGAAACTTACAGTCCTGCAGAGCCAGGCTTGTCTACAGCTTTGCTGAAGTTGTGATGTTCTGGATGTGTTGGAGTGCTCAGTAACAAGTAGTTCTGTCAGTACAGGATCTGCCCTTAAGATTTGGAAAGGGGTACAGTCATAGTTTACAAAATGAGCACTGGGTGAAATTGTTTTGCATACGAACCTTAATCTCATTCTTAATTACATGCATATAAAATGTTGTACATCAATCTCTCTCTTGTAAATGTTTAACGTTGAATTTTAGTGACAAGCTCCATGGTTTAGCTATTTAAGATACAGTATTACAATAGTTAGCTTTAGAGTCTTGAATGCGTTAATTGCCGATCTCCTGGCCTTGTTCTTGATAGTAACCATAATAGGAACATTAGCTGAAGAAATTGAGAGGTCTTCCAGGAATTTAAAATCTAAGAATTATTTCAGAAGAGACTAACGTTTAAAAACTAGATCTTGGACATTAACAGTAATTGTGCAATCACAGTGTTCATGATAAAAGTGTTTTGACTTGTCTGTTCATCAAATCAAGTAGCTGAAGAAATTTTACTTTTGGGTTAAAAAATTGCCCTTCTATTTTGTCGTTGTTTTTACGTATCAGGGTTAAAACTTATTTTCAAAAGTTTGAAGATCCATGTTTCTGATGGGTCGAGGTAGTGTTGTAAAGATGGTAAATTAATTGTGTGGTGTGCTTAGTTTAATCTGAACAAAGATTGTTTCTTCTTTAAGTGCTTTTTTGTATAGGATCATACAGGAAATCTCTGAACATTTCAGAGTTCCAAATTCAGAGTCTCTCAGAGAATAATAACTTCTGTGATTGTTCGCATCCTCTTGTAAAAGATTCTGAGAGTATAAAAGAGAATAGCATCTCTAATGGCTCAAAAGGGACCCCAGGCAAATACACTCATTGCTTAGGTTCGTTGGTTGTTTTGTACCAAACCCATTCAGTGCCTGGAACATAGCATTCACAAACCACTTCATTTGGTTTGCTGTCCATTTTAAATGTTCAGTGTCTTTGCATTAGTCTTATGTTTGGGTAGTCAGTTCCAAGGTGTCAGTAAACTGTTATTCCACTTGTTTGAAATACCCCAATTGCAAATAAACAGTCTCTAGATCACTAAATTTGCCTGAGCCCTGTGATGAGGATATAGACTTTCAGAACCTCTGCTTAGTGTGCATTGCATGGTGAAAGCACTTGATCAGTTCCACCGGTGCCAAAGGTGCAGTGCCAGTACTATAGTGAATGGCATACTTAAATGGCTTTAAATCCAAATCAAGTGGATTTTGACTCATGTCTGAGTCAAAGCGTTTTATATCCAAAGACCATTGTGACTAGCAGTTTACCTAGACATGTGTGTATGACCTGCTGCTTTATTAGGCAGTTTGCTTGGTTTACCTGTGTCAGCTGAATCCAGTGTGAGCCCTGGTACAAAAGAGATGTAGTACCCTATATAAATTTTCTGAATTATCATGCCATGCTGACTACGTTGCCAAGGGAACGGTTCCTTTCTGATTTTCCCACCTCTGTTTTATAGTACTAAGAATACAACATAACAAGTTCATGATAGCCATTACACTGACAGTCTCTGTATTTTGAGTCACCTGGATTAAGTATGTACCTGAAAACCTGATGCTTGATACCGTCAAACTTGCTGTTTGCAAAAGCTGTCATGTTTCCAAGTTCCTCTCCTGTTCTGCAACAGTCTCCTGTCCGTCTTTTCTGTTATTCCATATTCTTAGCTATCAGTCCATACAAAATGCTAGTTAATACTAAAAAATACCTTTCGTTCATTATTTTCTGAGTTTCATTGTCTCCTCTGTACCTGCATTATAGTCAGAGTTACTTTCACATTCTGAAAAGCCTTATTTTGTTACACAGATGCTTTTTATAATTTTTTACTGCTAGTACTACATTGTCAAAGTAGTCTTATCTGCCAATTTGTCAGCTTCTTTCATGATGAGGTGTGGAATCTGTGTCTATGCTCCTCCTATCTATGCTTTTCCAAAGTTCATTTGCAGGATTTTGCATATCTGGTTGTTACTAAAGCATTGAGGAACCCATTTGACATAATGATAAAGCAGATTGAAAGGTAGAAAATAATGTTGCTGATGCTTAGCAAAGCACCATTTAGCTCTTTTTCGTATTTCTTGCTTGTCAAGAAACATTGTCTGGAATAGTGCCTTAGGTCAAGGACACGGGCCTTGGTTTCTGTTTGTGAATGCCTAACACACTGAGATTCGTTCTGAAATTCATACATTTTCAAGAGAGATTAGTCATACTAGTGCAATATATCGAGTATAATCAATCTGTTCCCTTCATAAAATTCTGAAGGATCAGCATAACTCTACTAATCTTTGTTGTGTCAAACCATGAGTTTCTTGCTACACTTCATAGATTTTTCGTGTGAATACTAATAAAAAATAATTCTTATGATATTAAGCATTTATTTTAATACAGGAAATAAAAGAAAGATGAAAATAACAAATTCTAATTATATGTATAGAGTTAAATGAATGTCAAGTAGTAAGTGCTTGTCTTTTAGACAGGCAAGATTTTCCTTGCCTTGCTTTAACTAGGATTATAGTACGTTAATTAAATTACTCATACAGTTTGCAGGATTTTTTGTCCTCAGAAAAACAATTGGTCAGCAATCTCCAGCAGATGGTCAAAGATAATTGTAATTAAAAAATGTTGTCTCAAAAAACTGTTGTGTCTCCTGAGTAATCTCCCACTACAGAAAAGGGGTCTTTGACCTGAAAAGGCTTTCTGTGTGTTGTCTCTTTGGTGAACCTGTTTAGAAGTCAGAACTGTTTTTGAATGGAGCAGAAGATAATGAATCCAGATTAGGTAACCTGAATTGTTTACATATTAATGTTTAGTTTAAAGGTCTGTAAATCCACCATTTTGGCACTGAACATTGAAAGGAATAAGAAAAACCTCAGAAAGTGGTGCCCATGCAGTAGTTGTCTAGTACTTTTGTTTGGGAGTTATTTTTCAAAATGTTGACTTGCTTCTGTCACCAGTTAGCCACCTTCTGCTGTTTCCTGCTTTGAAGCCGTCTTACTTACTGTTCAGGGATCCAGACTGGCTAACGCTAAAAGGGTTAAATGTTTTCATCGTGGTAGAATACACTGTGATACTGTCACGTTCTTGCTGTCAGGGGTGGTTGCAGGGAAGACTCAGAAACACCAATTATGATATATTCAAACTCTGCGCTTAATGCGAGGGGGTTTTATTGATTTATAAATTAAATAGGTAATTTAATCCTTCCTTTTTAATTGGCACCTTTTACTGCAGTGGTAAGACATGAAATTATCAAAAATAAATCAGACAATTGGGCAGATATAGAACAATTCTGTCAGCGCTTATATGCATACAGACCTGAGAGATTTTAATGGAGATGAATGATGACATGATTCAGTTTCAGGTATCTCTACTAGCAGGGAAAGAAAATCCTTTCAAATGTAATTGTCTGGTAGTTAATATTTGTCTTGAATTTAACAACTTCATTTAAAAAGGCTTAGTGCTTTTTATTTTGCTTTGTCATATTAATCAACATCTTAGCCTCACATTTTATTGAGGTGAAAGTGATGAATAGAGGGGTTGATGAACTGATGAAATTTTAGGGTTTCTTGTATCAAAAAATCCAATAAGACTTGGGTTTTTTGTTCAGCCTGAAGGTTGAAGCTCATCTAGAAAATCTGTTTGTATTTGTAATAGCATATTTTACTGATACATGCAAATTTTGTGCCTATGTTGGGACCAGACTTTGAAATCTGAGCATAATACCAGAGGTGTTAATGGAAAGAGAAAATAATTGAGAGCTATCTTGAGCTAGCTGATATTACAGCAACTTGAAGTAGCTAATGCCCCTGTCAGTTGCTGTGGAAAAGCAACCCGTAGAAATAGTATGGTTGAACGCTTAGGTGGAATTCAAAATCTTAGGTTTTTCATTCTCCATTATCTCATTGTTAGACTTATAACTGATTACGCAACAACACTGAAATAGTGGGGTATGATTTAATACAACTGACTGTTATGTTGTATGTCTGAGGCTGACTGCCTTATAGTGCTACAGCTTCAGGCACATCTTCCACTCAAATGCCTCAATATGAGATACTGAGTCAATGCTACTGTGGCTGAAGTTCATTGCTGTGTAACATGATCAAACTTTACAAATAGGACAGTTAGGAAATAACTTTATGGAGACAACATAAGAAAAAGAGACATACAGAAGGCATTAAGAGAAGACTTAGGTCTTACTAGCTGTTAAAAGTTTCGGTGCAAGGAAGTTGAATTAAGCTATGTGGAAAGCGGAAGAGAAATGGCAGAATTATATATTTTAAGGTAAGAAAATAGGGAAAAGATAGGAAGAAGGAATAGAAGAGAAGGGAAAAGATAAGACTGTTTTAATAGCCTTTTTGACAGTTATTTTGTTTCTTAAAGAACATACAGGCATCAATAGTTCCTTTTGCTAAATTTTTCTTTGACTGTTGAATGCAGAGTTTAACAGTAGTATCAGTATCTTAAGCTGTGCTTTCTGATCCTCCTGAGAAAAAAAATAACTTTCCACCTTTACCTGTCACATACAAGCTATCAGTTGAACATTGTTATAGGTGGTAGGAAGATCCTGCATTGTCTATAGATAGACTCAGAACTTAAAGCTATTGAGAAATTGTTTTAATGTGTTATTACTCATCTAAAGAACCCAAATAATAAGCTGTGTGAATATTCCTGACAGACTCCACTTTCAAAGTAAAACACCATAACCATGATGGAGGTAGTTTCTGTAGGTCTCCCATTAGGTCTCCAGACTACCAGTATACCTATTTCACTTCTACTTGTCATGAGCTGTATTCATATCCATATTTATTCCACTCTAAGGACTCTGTGTCTGTGCATCACTTACTCTTGCCATTCTGGATTTTCTTTCTCTGCAAACAATTATGTATTCTCCTGAGCTTTCTTCCTCTCCTTGTTTAGGAGTTGCTTTCATATCACAGGTTCAAATGTCCTCCCCATTTCTCTTCATCCAGTCCAGATCAGTGCCCTGTATGGCAAGATCTCTGTCATTTTCCTCCAGTTCTAGGAACTGTGCGTCCTTGTTCCTTGCAATCCTCTTTTTCTTCTTAATATATCTGATGTGAAATAGGTGTGTGGTGTTGTTCTGGGAAGTAGAGCAGAAATGAGCCTTCCTTGTGCTAGGGGGTGTTAAAAGATGCCATCTATGATCTTCTTGTTATTTGACCTTTAACAATTATGCTCCACAATTGTTCCATTTCTCCGTTTTCTTTCCCCTGGATTTCCAGTTTCCCCCAAGTCCATGTAGTTTTGCCTATTTATGCATAGAACGCTTCGATAATTAAAGAGAAGTAAATGTAACCTCTCAAGTGTGGAATCTGTTCAAGAGGTGAGCATGTACGGATAGGCCTTAGATCCATGCTGCCTCTTCAAGCACGATGTCTTTTGGTTGCCTGTGGTTAAAGAGTACCACTGAGAGAACCCTTTCTCTGAAGACATTGGAAGTTTGATGTTTTTAGCCCTTTTACATTTAACCCATTTTCCATGGAAGCGTGTGCCAATAGTTAATTTTGAATACTGTTGCATTTATGCCTTCTTACTTGAGTTTTTTTGGTGTATGCCTATAGCGATTTGTCCTTGATTTATGTTTGTCTCTTCTGCCAAAAAAAGTCTATTCAGTACCTTCTTATCATGAAGATTGTTCTACCTAGTTGTTAATAAACAAAACAGTTTGTCAAGAACCTGTCTTGTCTTGTAAATAATTTTCTCCATTTTGCTTGCATACGTAGTATTTCTGGTTTTCCTCTATTTTTTTACATTCTTATATATGTGTTATTTCAATATTTGTCTCAACATTCTAAACAAGTGGGAAAAATCACCTTCCAGTTTCAGTTTATTTCTGCTTGTACATCAACAAACTACCGTAGCAGTTTTCTCCTCTCTGCCACACCATGAACATGGGTTCAGTTTCTTCTTTGTTGGGAAACCCAAATAATTCTGGATTCATGACTTTCCAAGATACGTCTTTTTGGTTTCTGAGCTTAGCACAAACTTCTTATTCCATGTTAAAATGCAATTTGTTTGAATGGGCCTGATTCATCAAGCAAATCCATCCCTATTCATATTATTATTTCACAGTCATCTTTGTGTGATCTGTGCATCTTTTTTCCCTCGACAAGCACTGAAAAAATAAGCATAGCTCAATTCTGTGATACGTTATTTTATACAATTTATTTTACATTCTTTTTTAGTAAATAGTTGTTGTTTTATTGGTCTTCCATTCTTCTGAAGTTGTTTCATATATTGTCCTTATACAACATCATTCTATTTCTATTAATTTTTTAGAGATTCATTGAGCAGAATAAGTAGACTGTTTTAAGAAAGGATATACCTGAGTTTATACGTGTCTTTGTTAGGTGTTGAGTATTTTTTTTAACTTCATAGCTCTTGCTTGTTATTATGTCTAGATAAATTTTGAACAAGAAATACTCTAATACTGCAGCTGAATTTCTGTTAGATTTTCCATACACAGAATAAAATAAACCTAATTTCTATAATTAATCTATGGCCTTGTTCAACCAGCATTTCTCTTTCTAACTTTCTCTTTTTCTGCTGTTGTCAGTCATGAAATATCTGTAACAGTCTTGCATTGGATCCTTAATAATGTCAGACTTTAAATAGTGGTAAGAAATTGACTGAATTTTACTACTGCGTACAAGTATGTTCAAATTTTTGCTGTAAGAATTCGTATAAACATGATTTTCCTATTAAATATTTGTCTTCTACTGTTGCTTTGTA
Organism: Anarhynchus alexandrinus; assembly: GCA_008711295.1. NCBI lineage: Eukaryota > Metazoa > Chordata > Aves > Charadriiformes > Charadriidae > Anarhynchus > Anarhynchus alexandrinus. Next base: position 2,580,817 of record VUYV01000109.1, on the reverse strand, counting down.
CAAAATTTGCATCTCCAAACAGATACCGCATTAAATATATTTGTATATTTCTAGAAATACTTGAATTTGCCAGGAGTAATGTGAGTTTCTGTGACATATTTCCTAAAGAAAGTAGTAATACTGGCTTTACTTATGTGTATGTAGATTTTGACTGTTTTTATGGTTCATGGTAAAAGATTTTATCAAACTTCTTTCAATTTAAAGAAAATTTTATGTAGGAAATATACTACAGAATTATATCAGTTTACAAAATCCAAATCTAAATGTGCTCAAGCTCTTACTAGTTCAGAAGAGCTGGGATTATTATTGCATTAAAGCACCTGCCTTGTACGTAAGGCAGAGAGCTGTTTGTACTTATTAGCACTTAGCCCCTTGCACAAGCTGAAGTGATTCCTCCAAGGTATTTATTATGTATTTCACAAACATGATATTCTAAGCTAAATGAAATCTCTAGAGCAAGTAACCAACCACTTGCTAGAATGTGTTCCCTTCCTCTGAATTTTTTTTTTTTTCAAAACACGCTTTTTAAAAGATGTGAAAGTCCAATTGTTTTAGGGCAGGCACTTCTTTAATAAGAATTTTCTGGTGAACATGTTACATCCAGACCAGTAGCTTTGTGCTGTCACAACTACTGTAGAAGGATAGTGATGCTGAAATTGAAAACACATCTGTCCATGCCTTGGAATATAGTTTTTCTCTGTCTGAGTAAATAGAACAAATGAAGTCACATATTTTTTTAAATTGAGTTACTTTGGAGTGTTAAAACAAAGGATAATCTTCTTGCACAGGATCGAGGAGATGAATTCACTTACACTGGGAGTGGAGGTAGAGATCTTTCTGGCAATAAAAGGATTGGAGAACATTCATTTGATCAGACATTAACACACATGAATAGGTAAGTTCTGAAGATAAAATAAAAACGTATTCCAAAACAAAGAGCTGGGTTGTAGTGCTTTAATTTAAAACTAACATTTTGCTATATTCATTCACTCTTGTACATGCTGCTTTCATAAACAGAGGTGCCTGTTGCTTCTAAGAGGCATTTTATCAAGCATTATATTTTGTTGATTTAAAGAAACACTTGCACCTCAATGAAATGGTGGAGCTAGTAGTCATGTCTGAATTGTCCTACAACTTTCCTTCAGAGGATTCTGAATTTAATGAGAAGTTGGTCAAAACTCCTGGGTCGAAGTTTTCAATTCTGGGTGTTTCTTTGTAAGTTTCTTCTTCAATGGTTAAATCAATTATAAAATTTAAGTAGGAAGAAGGCATGTTCATTTTCCCAGTTTTTCCTATTTTGCTAGCCTTTTCTTCCATCATGGTTTTCTGTGAAAAGCAAGGAATCAGGGTGTTGCTTTATCAAAACCAGGTACTTGAAAAAGAAAATCTGTGTCTAAAAGATGAATTAGACATCTGCTTAAAGTGTTTCATCGTCCTCTAAAAGCCAGCCTGAACAAAGAGTTCTCCATCCTTTTCTGTTCCGAAGAGCATAATCTCTGTTATGCAACTGACCAGTTAGCACCTGTGGTGTGCTGAGGTTGACTGAGACCTTTCCTTTGCCAGGTCTGATTTTAGATATGATGTGCTGCTCTCAAGCAGAGTGGAGAGGGATTCTTTCAAACTCTTTGGTGGTACTTAGAGCAGAGAGAGGAAAAGCCTGTCTTGGCTGCTGAGGGAGGGAGGGAGAGAGAGAGGGGTCGTGATGTGAACAAGAACAAGGAGGTAAGGAAAATGGAAGTAGGTTTAAGCAATATGTTTATGAGCATATTTAGTGAATAGAGCAAACTTGCTCTGGGAAACAGAATTAAAAGCAGGACTCCTTAGTCTCAGCATTTCTCTGCTGTTAGCAAATGAGAAATCCACTGGCAAAAGCTTGCCTTGTAGCTTTGCAGGCATTAGTGTGCATGGAGTATAACAGGGTGTTGCTCTCCATTACTGATTTTGGTACAAGTTTTCAAGCACTCTGATACTGAAAATTATGATTCCATGTAGTTGAATCAGTATTGGTTTTGCTTGTCTAGATATCTTTCCTTTTTTAAGTCTTGTTTTTAGATAAGAAACATTTTTCAAGTTAGCACTGTATGCCTGTCTCTTACTGTTGTGTACAATGTGAATTTTATACTCGTACCGTGGCTGTTCATAAACCATATAATTTCTTCCATTCTGAGATCCATGGTTTGGTTTGAGTCTGATTCTGAAAGGTTTGCAATCCTTGGTCAAATCAGGCTGTGGTAGTAGAAATACTGTTCATTAGGGCAGCTTGGTCTAGTAGGTATTCATACTGTCTTACTCCAGGTTTATAGAAAAGGGTCTTCGTGTAGTTGGTGGGTTTGTCCTTGAGTTAGCTACCATTATTTAACTCCTACTCTGAGGCAATTTATGTATTATGTGAGAGATTTCAGTTATTTACAGTTTTTTTGGATAGTTACTTTTTTCTCTGTAGTGTTTTTCATCATATTCATTACTTTTGTGTACACACTTAAAAAGCCTTAAAATCTGCAGTTAATGGGGAATAGCGATAGGGAAAGTTTGCCTTTTGTTATAATTTTCTTTTAATTCCCTCAATGCTATTTAGGAAGGGATTATTTTAAAAAATGAAGACTATTAAATCTAAAAGGATTGGTTTGTTTTATTTAGCGATATTGGCTGAGTTTTCACCTGGAACCTTGACAACAAAATATTTTGTGTTCCTGTTTTTTTTTCTTAGCATACACAGTAGCCTGGATCTCATTGCTTCCATCAGTTCTGCAGTTGTAAAAGAAAATACGGAAAAAGTCCTGTGCTGCTTGATAAAGCATAATTAGACAAGGAAAACAGATATGACTTAATTAGATTAATTTTCAAAAATCTGTTGTGTGAAACAATCTAGTTTATGAAGATTTTAAATCTCTTTCTAGGGCATTGGCTCTTAACTGTGATGCCCCACTGGATGACAAAAACGGAGCAGAGTCTAAGAATTGGAGAGCTGGTAAGCCAGTCAGAGTAGTGCGCAGTTCAAAAGGGCGGCGGATCAGCAAATATGCCCCAGAGGAAGGCAACAGATATGATGGCATTTACAAGGTATCCTGATTTCTGCTGAGTGCAACACATTTTTCTTCAGCTGTTTTAAAAAGTCTCATGTGTTACATTGCAAATTCTTCATTATTACCTAAAAGAAATAATTCTTTTGTCTCCATGATAGCGTTTTAGTCTTAGCTTATTCTGCAAAGAACTGAAATGTCATTATTCAGAGCAATGATAACAGAATACAATCATAATAGGAAATACAAAGTTGAATATGGTAAGCTACTTTATATGTGCTTACTGAGACATATTCCTCCTTGGAAATCAAATTATTTCGTCACTCCTTCCAACTATATCCTAGCTTTTTGTGCATTTAATGACTTCTCAGCATCTGAAATAAATTTTTGTGCCTTTGAAGAGCACTGTATTTATCAAAAATACCAAAAATTTCGCACCTGAGGGAAGAGCTGCTGTATAATAGTAATGTAAAACTTAGTCTTCTCGTTTCTTCTTAACGGTTAAAGTATGACTATATGCATGTGTTTCGCTTGTGATAAAATAATGGCAGTAATTTTATATTGTTCTTTAGGTGGTGAAATACTGGCCAGAAATTGGAAAATGTGGATTTTTAGTTTGGCGCTATCTTCTGAGGAGAGATGACGTTGAGCCTGCACCTTGGACTTCAGAAGGAATGGAGCGGTCAAAGAAACTGGGTCTGAGTGTACAGGTTCGAATCAGGACTTGCAGAGTTGTTTTTATTCTCAGTTCCAGAAAAAAGAAATCGGTTAAATTACAGCCCCATTTTTTTCTTGTACTTCACTATGGCAGGTTTTAATACCAAAACACACTACAGCTTGTCTGCAAACTGAAAGAACCCTGTGATAGTGACATAGCAGAAGGAATGGTGGATGAAGCTTTTTGCCTTAGCAGTGAACTGCTTTGCATATATGGATTGGAAAAATAAGAGTTTGAATCCAGTTTTGTGATCCTTAGGCTGGAAGGAATTTCTACAAGCGACTGTTGTTATAGCTGTCTGTCCGAGAAATCGAAAAACTGTGCATTTTTATGTATTTTTCTGTCCACGTGGCTGAGGAGTTTGTATAGATAGTGTATTTTGGGCACAGAAGTAAACTGACCCATGAGGACTCGGACATTGCAGAATCCATGAAAAATGGAAAGAATTAACATACTGTTTCTTAGAAAGGCAACAGTATATCTTACAGCATACAATCATAATTCAGCTTTGCCTAACTGGTTTGTATAGTTGTAAGGGCATAGATAAGGATATTGGGTTCCTTTTTATACAGTCAAGTCTGGATTAGATTCTTTGACTTGACTACACTTTCTTGATAATAGATACTAATTTAAATGTTTTCTCCATCATGTAGAGTTTTAAAAAATATTTTGTAGTTATTTCAATATGTAGTCACAGGGTTTTAAAGTCTTTTAGAAATTAGTCTTGTTAGTATTTGGGAATTCCTGTATGCATCATTAAATCGATGCTTTTCTATTTTAGTATCCAGAAGGTTATTTGGAGGCCATGGCTAGTAAGGAGAAGAAAGATAAGGTTAAAAAGCAAACTGTGAAACAGGAGCCAACCAGCCAGAGTAACGGAAACCAGAAAAGGACGATTGATGATGGTATTTCTTTTTACTTTTTTAGCATTCATCAGCAAGGTCTGTAATGTTACATTTATTAAGCCAGTAGCATGAAAACTTGGCAGAAGTGTGAAATTACTTGGAGTACTAATGTAAATTGATAAGCACGTGCTCTGTAATTAAGTACTGGTGTCGTGATCTTATCCTATTTATCACTCTTTACCACACTTATGGGTATTTTTTTCTCTTAAGCTCTGTAGGAAAAAATGAACAGTCTTCTGTGCAACTGTGTGCTGCAGTCCAAAACAATGCTGAACAGTATGAGTTGGAGTAGGGATTTGATTGCCGCATTTCATGAGTGTAATCCATGTTTTAGTCTTCTAGAAACAGTTTTGTCTTTCCCTTTTATTAGTTCAGACTAACGCTCTGTTGTTACTGCATCTGATGGTCATCATCTTAAGCAGGTATAGAGGAACCTACGAATACACCCAAAGCCATGAGGATGGGGGATGGAGGGAAAGGAGAGGCTTTCCAGCTGACCCAAGAGCAGCAATGGCTGATTAGAGAAGACTGCATGAACCAGAAACTGTGGGATGAAGTACTTGCTTCTCTTAAGGAAGGACCAGTATGTTTCCTGCATGCATCGTTTGTAATGTTTACCTTTTCTTTAGACTGTTAGGAGAAATCTTGAATCTCTCTTAAAACCTAATTTGCTTGTTGAACTTTTGCTGAATACAGACTGTGTCTAGCATTATTTTTATTTGTAAGATGTTGGTTTTAAGAAAATAATCCCTGCTTGTACAATTTGCTATTAATGGCTCAGTTTACACCTGCATAATACAGATCTTTTCTTGCTCAAAAAACATTTTGAAGTTAGAAGTGGCTTTTTTTTCTTTTCATTTTTGAAGGGAGTGTGTGCTCTCTGAAATTACAAATGTATTTCTGTGCTGTGCTGATGTGAGAAATCAGCCATGAAGAAAGATGGTTCTAGTCACTCCTTTTTGTTTAGGCAAAAAAATTTATGACAGAAAATATAGCTTGCTTGCATCGTTTAAGAAGATAGAAGTACATTCATCTTCAAATTTAAATATGAAATGAAAATACTTTCATCCAAATCTTGATTATCCTATTCTGTAGAGAGGCAACCTTAAGTAAGAGCGAAAATACTTTCCTCCCCCTAAATGTCAAAAAATAGCAAGAATAGCTCAAGATTGAAGAGACCGTAGACACTAGTATAAAAAAAGACCACAAAAGGAATATATCCTGAAATATTTCGTCTTTCAGTGATAGTCTTACCAATGTCAAGTTCTTAGTTATTTTAGCTCTTTTGCAGAAGAAATCAGGGCACTAAGAAGTTAAAATAATTTGGTAAAACTCAACTCACTGAAAACCAAACCATTGGTTGGAAAATGGACAGACATAATTAGTTTATGTGAGAATTACCAGTGGCTATTTAGGGTGCTTCTGTAACACAAAAAGCATCTATAATTCCCTGTTCTTCCACTTACAGTATTAGTTTTTGCTATAATGCTGCTGCAGTTGTCTTTGTGTAGGAAGTGATAGTGCAAAGTTACTTGCTGTTATCTGTCTTCTATCCAATGTCTGTAATACCTAGAAGGAATTTCAGCTCCTAAAGTTGTACACGATGACAGGCAATAGAGATAGGTGTTTGTAAAAAGGAGAAAGCAGTAATTTAAAAGCCGTTGAGCCACTGAGAAGTCATTTTTCTACAGATTCCTGCCCATAATTTTGGTATGATTTCCATTTGTGCCACTAAAGACAATGGGAATCTTCTTGGATTGCTACTATGAAAATGTAAATCTTTTTGCTTGAAACAACCACCTTCCCTTTTAACTAAATAAAATGTGGTTTAAGATAAATCTGGTATTTTGAAAATTATTACAAAGAACCATATTTTGATGACCTGTAGATCAGCTTTTTTTTCTATACCCAATCTTGTATTCTTGAGATACTTGGAGATCACTGACATGCCAGAGATAAGCATGCTTGTGTGTGTCAAACACCTGATACAAATGTATCTTGAGATTCTTCAGAGACGCTCTGAGAATATTTAAAAACCAGGGAGGTTGACCTACACACTGCAGAGAATTTGGCCTGAGGAGAGGAGCTGTTAAGCTAGCCAGCATCCATAAGCACAGGGGGAGGTGCAGAAGCAGCTTTCTTAGCAGAAGAAGTTCTTTTGGCAGACAAGCAGAGATCTTTCAGGGACATGCAAATTTCTAGAAGCAGTTACTAAACACAATTGCTAAATTTTGTGACCTATGCTAAGAATCAAGCATGAGCGGCCCTCCAGTCTATTTCACTTTGTTCATAACAATACTCATACAAACAAGTAAATAATCTTTAAAATGTTAGTTCTGATTTGTGGAAGAGCAGGGAAATTAAGCCATTACAGACCTGCTTCCTGATTTCTTTTAGAAAGCTGCACTCATGGATATGGAGGACTTAAGAACTTCTGGAAGTTCATCATCTTTATGTAATAAGTGGCATTTACGAGAATTGTAATAGAGTTTGTCTTTTTTATTCCTTTGCCTTACACCAGAATTTTCTGAAGAAACTGGAACAATCCTTTATGTGTGTCTGCTGCCAGGAGCTGGTTTACCAGCCAGTGACAACAGAGTGCCTCCACAACGTCTGTAAAGTAAGAATAAACCCGGTCTTGCTCTGGGCTGTTTCCTTGGCTCTGAGACACAAGTCACCAAAGCCATATGTGTTTTAGAAAGACAATAATTGTTGCCTAACATTCTAAGCAAAAACATGCAACAAGTTTGCATTCAGTGATTGCTGTGTAACCTTAATTTTTTGGAATAAAGAGTGGAAGTATGTTTAGTGTAGTTCCTGACAGACGTAACGAGTGAAGTTTACCGTTGCTGTCATCCTTTGTGATCAGTGGAATTACACGAGGAATTGGTTTGGTCCAGGAGCTAGATGTTGGTACAGTAACAATAATATAATTTTACATATTTAAGGAATAAATCCAGATTTTGTAATTGTTTAACACTCTTAATAAGAGTTGTTGAAGGGACGCAGGATAAATACAAGAAATTGTTTGGGCTTATTTGAAGTAAGTTATGGTTATCTTGTTATTCTTGGCATTGTTTATGTTTGGTAGGAGGGCCACAGAAGTCAATTCATAACACATTTATCTTAAAATCTTGATCAGTTGGGTATAATGTAAGGAGTTTGGAATCCAGTTTGTACTAGAGTTAATTTTTGTAGCACGAGCGTGTCTAGAATTTGAACTGTGCCTGCCATACCTAGTACTTCTGCCTACAAGCCTAAAAGGACTCAGGCTACTATCATTCTAGTACAATACCCGATAATGCAAGTTCACTGTTCAAGAAGATAAGTATCACTCCAGTAAAAATGACTGTGGTGTTATGGATGGCCTGCACAGATAGAATGATTATGGCTTTTCAACAAACATAAAAAGTGTTATGAAGGTTTAATATTTAGAGTTAAGGAAACTGGAAAACCATTGAGAAGAGAAAGCTGAATGGCAACAGACTCAGAAAGCACAAAATTTGAAGATGTCAGTAAGTATTTGTGAATACAAAATAACATTCAGTTAAAGTTGTAAGGAATAGTTTGATAGTAAGCTGCTATTGCTGTTTGGGCACAGATCTGCATTGACAACTTTTTGACATTCAGCTCACGTGCTTGGGCTCCCTGCAGCCTGCGGTAACATAGTAAGGAGGGCAGCACTGATGCTAATGTGTTAGAGATTGTATTATTCTACATATGTCTTTAAGGCTTAACTGAATCTCATCCGATGAGGTGGATGGAGATTGTTACATAAACAATATACCTGGTGTACTCACCTTCCTTTTGGAATGAAGGTGTGGAAAACTGTGGCCATCTAAGTGGGAGGCTAGAAGCAACCTGCAGACGTGGCTGCAATTCACAGGAAGGCACTAGTGGAAATGAAGGGGGAATCTCAGCAGTGATTTGTTTTAATTCCTCCCAAGCTCAGTGTTTCACATCCCAGCCCAGAGCAGAGCTCCTTTGTGATGAGGACATTTTAGTCATAGAGGCAGAGGTAGGCGCCGGAGGGCTTGGTAAGGGCTTCCCTTTTTCTGGTAGTACAGCGGATTGCATCTTTGGTTTATAGTGATTCCTTAGTTTTTGCTGGTTAAGCTGTCAGTCTAAAACCAAGTTCTTACAATTTACTTCTCTGTCTTTGTATGTCCTAGAGTTGTTTACAGCGCTCCTTCCGAGCTGAAGTCTTCACCTGCCCTGCCTGCCGCTATGACCTGGGAAAGGGCTACACCATGGTTCCCAACAAGATACTGCAGACACTACTGGACCAGTTCTTCCCTGGTTACAGTAAAGGACGATGATGTGCTCAGATCCTGCCGTACTTCTCCCAGTGACTTTATAGACAGTAAAGGAGAATAAACATGGGAAATTCAACAGTGGACCAGCCAGCTTGATGGGACTCGATATATTGTCACATTTTGAAGCAGCTAACCCTCTTCCCCTCATAGCCATCTTTTTGGTGTAGTGAGAACTCTAATTCTCAGCTGTCTTTTAACATCAAGGGTAGTTTTGGCCAGTTAACAAATAGTTTTTAAAGAAAAAAAGAAAAGCCTCAGCTCTTACTGGCCTAGCTGATGCTTAATTTATGATTTGTTTTTTTGTAACTACCTCAGGACAGAGGAAAATAAATTGTGGGGATGACAAAAAGTTAGTGAAGTTTTAGCTACACACTGCCTCCTGAATATTAGTTGTGCCTGGTCCATGTGGTTTGATTTACAAAAAAAAAAAAAAACCCAAACCAAAACAAAAACCCACGAAAAACAGCAAAAAAAAAAAAATGGAAACAGCACTTAAGCCAGCTGGATTAAAGAACAGCAAATTCTGTGGTGTGCATAATCCTTTTTTGTCTTTTTCTTCCATTATGCTGTATTTTTTTTTTTGCAAGAACAGGCTGATTTTTAGTCTATTTTTGTGAGCTTCATTGTGCTTTTCTTGTATCTTATGCAAGTTGACTACTAATGACTAATGAGAACAATATGAATGCATTGTTGCTGCATTAGTGTAAAGTGATCTGTGTTTTTTGCACTTAAAGAGGGTATTCAAGACACTCTAGTTGTGTAAAAAATATTTCATATAAAAAGCCACTTCTGTATTAGTTAAACTGTATGCTTTTAGTAGGTCTTGTATCAGTGGCAATACATCTACACGGCATTGAAGGCAGTGCTAGCTTGGAGAGGGTTCAAATCGCTTCATATTGTGATCTGAAATTTTATATACAATATATCCCCCCCCAAAATATACCTTATTAAATATTTTATGATTCAGAAAAATTGCTAATTTTGTTTTTACTATTATCCACTTATTTTAGTCGTAACTTTGTTGGTTTTTTTTTTCCAAATTACTAAATGCTTTCTTTAGGGGAGCTTCTTATTTTTCTAACACGAGGCTTTGTATTCCTTAACTCACTTCTCAATGAAAAAAACGTTGTTAATTAAGGAAAAAAACCCAACCCAACCCAACCTGACATCGATACCCATGGGATCATGTAGCTGCTCTGGTCTCTACTGAGCATTTGAAGGAAACTTGTTAGTGCTCAATCCATGTACCGGAGTTGGGGGGAGCCCTTCTTGCCCCGCTGGCATTGGGGGTGCTTGCTGCCAGAGCCAGCTCAGGGCAGCTGGGAGCTCTGGGTGCCCCGCATACATAGAAGTATATATGGAGGTACATATGTCATTCTCAGTAATTTAAGATCTTGCCCGTACCCTGGGGTAGTAATGAACCGGTCATTGTGGAGATGCATATGGCAGTGCTGGTTTTTGTGGCTGAAAGTTTGCTTAATGGCTTATTCACTTCATCTGAAATAAGTAACTTCTCTCTCCCCACTCTCCCCCCCCCNCCCCCGCCCCGCCATTCTACGGAGGATTTCAGTTGCATCCAAAATACATAATTCTGGTACTATCTTTCTATTCATATATATATAAAAAAAAAGGCATTGCTGAACAGTTTTGAAAGATGTAACTCCTCAGCTTTTTCTCTGCTTACTAGAATGAGGGTTCAGCCTTTGTTCAGCAGGTGAATTGGTGTTAGTGTTTTAAGCATAGTTTAAAAGAGCTGTAGGCAGATTCTTATATCCTGTTGAACTTCTGTGTTTTACGACACAGAAGCTCAGTATTTTATGGGGAAAACAGATGTAATTTTATCTTTGTAACAATGTTTGCATCTGTGCAGTAAGCACATAAGACTTGTGGCTTTTTACTTGATATTCGAATGCTGTGACATATTTTATATCTTTTAATGTGCTTTTCTGTTTGATAGCTTTTACCAATTAATTGACAAGATAAATTTGTCAGTTTGAGGTCAACAATGGGAAGTTCTCTGCATAATACAAAAATAGGTAAACCAATTTTTTAATGTATCTTTTCAGTGACAGACACAATCAAGCAACATGAAACTGCCTTTAACAAACAGTAATGTAGCTTGACAAGACTTTGTGGAGTTTGACTGGCAACATGGAAAGACCGTCCTTTCCTCACATTAAAAGTTTGTAGTGATTTTTCACAATTTTTTACACCCTTAGTGCTATATCAGTAGCGACTGAAAGACACCCTTTTCAATAGTAAATTCTAGGGTATAAAAAAGACATTCTAGAGTATAAAAAAGACACCCTTTTCAATAGTAAATTCTAGAGTATAAAATTCTAATTTTCTTCACTATGTATATAGATGGTTTAGGACCTAGATGCAGCTTTTCACATCAAAGCTGATATCTGGCCTAGCCTTCCTTTAACGAAATTCATTCCTGTCATATGCAGTGTCTTTGTGTCATTAAAACCCCCGTTGAAGTCATAAGGTAGGTAGTGAAAAAGCTGCAGTCCCAAAACTTTCACACAAAAGTACAGTACTGTGAATGTTAACCTCATTTGTGTCACTTCAGGGAAAGCTCCCAGGCATGAGTGTGCGTATAGACCTTCAAGGGGAGGTCCAGTAGTTGCTGGTTGTAAGGTTCAAAACCATGCAGTCCTTTCCCCAGTCTGAGCATTACCCCCGTACCTCCTTCCTCATCCACCAAAATCCTGCTTTGTGCGGCAGAATGGGTTTGTCTCTATGGGGGGGGCCACTTGCTTGCGTCAAACGGAAATGAATCTGCACTGACCCTTTCAAATGCGCTCGTAACACATACAGCCTGTGTAACTGGTGAGATGACCAGTTTTATATAAATTTGGCTGGGAACGGATCGGAAGAGGCTCCTGTTTAAGGTCTGCATTCTGGCTACTTGGTAATTGACTGTGGCATTGTGTGGCGGTAGGGCTCTGGTCTCAGGGTGCTGTCGGTATCTTGGAGGGCCAGAGCTAAAGCTGTGAATCAGTTTTTACACGAGCTGTAGACTTACGTGACAAAGCACGGCGAGTTGAGTGCACTGTATAAACCAAAGCCAGTCTCCAGATTTGAGGAACTGGAAGGAGAATACTTTGTTAGACAAGATCTAACTCGTACTAAGCAGTTCACAGTCTGTTGGAAAAGGTGTTTGATGCCTTCTCCGGAATAAGAGGAGAGGATTAGATGGAGCTACAAGGAAAAATTAATGTGATACAGAAAAAAAATAAGTTTGTAAGCTCAGTAAAACAGATCATTCTAGCTCATTAAAAAAGTCAGAGATTTATTTCAATGTTAATCTCCGCCAGTATTTTGCTTTGGGTAGAAGCTGTTCCTGCTTTGGCAATTCTGACAAATCAGAACTTAAGCTTCATAATTTAATATTGCTCTGTTGGATAAACCCAGCTGAAAAGTTAAAATCCAGAACATGACAACATTTAAAATTCTGACCAATTTTATTAGAGTAGTAACACTGGAAGGTAAAAAAACCAGTATGAAATATTAACACTAGCAATGTGGTAATACGTGAAGTAAATTGAACAATCTACTTCATCTTTTTTTACAAAATATAAACAATTACTCCTGCAGTTAATATTCATTATTATTGCCTTATGCATCTGCATATTTTCTACTTTTTTTAACCGTATCTTCCATGCCACTTTGCAAATTGGGTGTTAATTGTTAAAATTGTTAACACTTTAGCATAAAACAGGGAAAATGCTGAATCAAGGCAACTTCAACATAAACTGCTGTGGAACAATCACGTTTTGTTTGCATCTAACATATTGATTGTATTTACATTTTAACTGAGCAGTCATTCAATTAACAAACATCGTGATTATCCAAAATATACACAGTATATAAATCCCCTATCAGGTCTGGGAGGAAAAGGCCACCCTGATGGACTAGGAAATCCAGGCAGCAGGAAGCAGTCTTACGAAGATGCTCTCTTCTGTTCAGAAAAGGGAGATTCGTAGGCTTCCATTGGTGGGCAGGTACAAACCAGATGTTGGTCTCCATATATGTCATCAATGCGAGCAATTGTGGGCCAAAACTTGCTTTCAGGCTTCACAAATGGCTAAGTACAGAAGACAAAACAACTACTTTAATTTTTCTACCAAGCAAATCTACATAATTGCAACAGACATTAGGATTTTAAGAATGAGAAATGCTGGAAAAGTGGATTTTTTTAAGTCATACTTCAACTCTATTTGCAGTCCCTGAAAGTTAACAAGCATGTATAATAGAGTTAACAGTCAAAAGAATAGTTAGAATTTCAAAAAAGTGTAACCGTGTCCTCTAACAAATGCTTGCAAAGAAGCAGTTGTCGTGGGATAAAAGAAAACTATGACCCTATGAAAAACTGATAGGAACCAAGGAACCTTACAGATAGGAACCAAGGAAAAGTGGAGGAGACTACAAAGACCTGTGCTGTTAAATATATTTATAATATAACATAAAACAATGTGGCAAACTTCGCAGGTGCAGTTAAATTCTTCCTCTTTGAAACAGTACGTAGCAATAAAATAGATGCAGTTCTGTTTTAGGTGAGAAAAGTTAGTTGCACATACACTTAGCTGTTAAGATTGTGGAAACAATTTTATGTAGTGCTCTGAAGATGTCTGATGTATCCAGCTCCAGTTTGACCTTTATTCGTAGCAGGCTCACAGTGGTGCAGCTTGCCCTGTGCTGACCATGCATCTCGTCAAACCCTCATCCAAGTTCTTTGGAGTAGAGCTTTGAACATCAGGACATGGGACTCTGTTTAGGGAGCCCCTGGTGCAGTATGTCAGAACTGAATGGGCTGCTTCCAGTAGGAATATCCAATCTCGAAGTGCTCTGATTTAGAAATACAAGTTTGCACTGCATGTGTAGAGCCTTTTTTTTTTTTTAAAGATCTTTTTTCCTTGTCTTGAAAACTAAAAGTAATGGAACTACTGTAGAGCTCACACACATAAAAATCGAGCAACAGCAAAAACGGCTCTGAAGTTTTTATTCTCACCAGATTACTTCATCTCCCAACTGCCCAGAAAACCACAGAGCAGAAAGCACATTTATGTATTACCACACCACTCGGATCCCATTATTTACTCACCAGTGGGAATGCTGCCACTTCTCTGGAATAAGGACGATCCCATTTGGAAGCAGTGACACAGTTCAGAGTATGTGGTGACATCTACAAGCAAAAAGACACGTTTAGGAAATGAAATTACAAAATTCAGTTGAACGTATCAGCGTGAACCCTCCTTCAAGTTCACATTACTACATATAAATACACATTACAGAGTCTCTTGAGAATACTGTTTATCTGGGGGAAAAAAAGGCAGATTTAAAAGAGGAAGCAAGTCAGTATCTGGATTTTTTTTCAGTTGGCCTGAAGATACTACCCAGGGTTTGAATATGCTTCCAGCTTTTCACTAAATTCCCTCGGTATTTAAAAAGTCAGTACAGCATTACAAGAGTTGAGCAGAACTTGAGCCTATAGCAATTTTGTGCTGCAGTTGCTAAAATAATTCATTCCATCTTTATTTTAGTTAGTTTTAACATCATTCCACTCCCCTTCTTAGACCAGATAAATAAACATCTCTCCTTCATTACTTTGAGATGGCCTCAAAAATTACAGATCATGCGCTTGCGGGAATAACTTTCTCTGCTCTGTCAGCAGAGGCCAGACTTCTGACTTGAAAAAGTCAACATTCCAATTTTGAAAAAGTTTAAGGTTTCTAAAAAAGTCAAATTTCAAGAAGTTCATGTATTCACTGTTGCACACAATTATTTTTGAGAGTACTGAAAGAGCAGGAAGCAGGCTCGTGTAGTCTCAAGTAAGTCTCAGTGGTTAAGCTGATGCTGGTAACTTGCTCTACATGCCATCTTACCTTTAGTGGGTTAATCTGAGGGTCCATCCTGCCCTCCTCTATTTCAGCAATTTCCTGCCGAATACTGATCATTGCATCACAAAATCTGTCCAGCTCTGCCTTGTCTTCAGACTCTGTTGGTTCAATCATAAGCGTCCCTGCCACTGGCCAGGACATGGTGGGAGCATGAAAACCTGATGAAGAAGAAATCAGTCACTGACAGTTGGTTATGAGTGAATATATGCATTAGCTAGCAATTGATTCGCAAATTCAGCCCTTTCTATAATCTTTACAAGACTGCACTCGCTGGTAGTGTTGGCAGTGTCCTGTAGAAGACAGTATCTTGGTTTTTGACACTGAAGGGTAATGCCAGTGTTTTATTTACAACTGAGTTACACACTGATTTTATGAAATGCTCTTAAAACCTGCTCCTTTTTCTTTGTTACTTTTCAGCCTGAAGTATATTGCTTCTTTCCCGGGTTATTTCTGTTCTGCTGCTCACTTCAATAGAAGTGTTTTGTCACTTTACCTTCTTATGACAGGCTGAATGGCAAGGTGAGATGGGTATAGATTTCTGCACTGGTAAACACGGTAAAAAGAAAGGGTGGTCTCTTGTGATTCCCTTCCTGCACTACCACTAATTACAACCAACCTCATGACACTTCTCTTTTGGCTGCAGAGGATGGAACTTTACTAAACTTATCCATGTAACTCACCTCCACACCTACTGAAAAGTCTATTTAAAGTGGTGTGTGCTATTTAAGGCCATAGCAACCCACTTACAAAGAGCAGGAACGGTGGAGTTTTTTGGTATCACAACTGGGCTTTGGATTACTTCACTGATGAGGTGTTACTGGTTAAGGTATTAAGAGCTTTTATGTGTATTCTTTAGAAGCACAGTTGCATAGGATCAAGCAGTTCAATGGGTCATCTTCTGTGGTGGCCAAAGAGTAGCCATGATCAGATTCTTCAGAGCACGTGCACAAAAGTGCCTAAACTGTATCTGGATGGAAGCGTTTAAATCCTATTATCCTACTTCAAAAGTATTTCTTTCTTTTTCTTGCTGTGTTTTATTTTATTGGAATCTTATTAAGCTCATGGCTCCAACCCACTTGCTCCGATGGTCAAGAGTCATGTAATCGCAAATTTGAAGGGGCAGTTTACAAAACTGGGGATACAGCAGCACACTTGTAAGTAGCTCCTACAACTCAATTGATGCAAATATCTTTTTAAGCCCTTAATGAACATGAGGAGACTTGAAATGATCGTGACAGATTCACCATCCATAAGCACAGGACTAGAACGTTCCTGGCTCCCTTTAGGAGAGACTCAGCACATTCTCACGCTGCTATTTTTAAAAAACAGGTGTTTGACTTACCATAATCCTGAAGTCTCTTAGCAAGATCTACAGCTTCAATGTTTGCGGTTTTTTTGAAAGGTCTCGTATCCAAAATGAATTCATGGGCTACATAACCTGTAAATGAAAAAGCGTACACTATGTTTACTTACTAGGAGAATCATGCAATCTGCCAGGAAGCCTACTCTGATTGGTTTTGTGGCAAGCATGGCAAAAAGGCAAATTAAAAAATACCCACTTGGGCAAAATCTCAAACCTGAGAAATCGTCAGGTAAGAGAGATACGACTCAGTATTTGAAGACTGGCCCTCTGAGTCCCATGTCACATTAGGAACAGGCCTTATTTCCAAGATCAGAACTAGGAAAGGGTGGTCAAAGTAGCTCCTATAATTTACAAGTACTCTGAAAAATAATTGGATTTGTCAGTGGCCCAACAGCATACTGGTCTTAGGCTATCTTGAATTAGCCATGTACAGATAATCAGTTTCATGTTATGCCAGAGAAAAGCTCAAATCTGCTGCTACAGAGAAGCTAACGATGTAAGTTGTGTAAATTTATAACCATGATCCTGGAGAACCTTGTTTCGTTTCATTGCTGAATCCTTCAAAATTTGCAACTTCCATTCATTTCTGTGAGAAAATAATATATTCTTTTAAAAGCCAACCTACAGGTTTAGCCAAGGTGCAGTCCGTTAAATTTAAGACATATATTTTGAAGAGCACACATATTGTATTCAAATGTTCTTTGGTGCCATTCAGCTTAAACAAGCAAAATAGCATTCTCTGATAGTTATGCTACTGGAAAAGATACTTCTCTCACCTCTTAAGCATTACTCCTGTCCTCCTGCAAGACTGGGGAGCTCTAGCAAGGAACTAGAAAATAGCTAAAATATTTTGCATTGCCAAGGGGATTCTCCCCTGTCTCACAAAGGAGAAGAAGGAATGGAAATGAGAGAAATCTGAGGTGTGAGGGGGGTGGGTGTGGGTGTGTGTTCAGAAAAAGTGTGCAAGGGAAAATACAGGTCTAAAAGTTGCTTCCAGTTCTTAAATTGTTGTGCCATTGGTTATGGGAGATTTGGAGGACTCAACTTTGTTGCTTCTACTTTTTCTACTGTTCAATAATCTGCTACTAGACTTCAAGGAGAACAATCTGATGCCAAGGTTTACTCCATCTTTTGTCATCATTTCATCTAATTACAAACAGGCATTTTTTCTTCGACTTCCAAGTATCTCAGTTTCATTGCAATACCTCCACAGAAGCAGTGTGGCAGGTTGTTTCTCTCCTTGTGAACAATATCAAGAGAAGTTTGAGGTGCAGCTGTCACGTAGCACTAAAAAAGAACCATATTGCGAGCCAACTTCTACACTAGGAAAAAAAAAATCAGCTTTGTAGAAGAAAACAAATTGTCCAACACTTGCCTTTTGCTCCTCTGAAAAGGATTTTGTAGTGCTTCTCTAGCCTCTTCGCCATGTAGTTTGCATTTAGTATAGCAATCTCAGAAGCATGCTTCAGGCCCTTTGCTCCCATTGTCTGAAAGAGGAGTAACACGAAGAAACAGATCTGAAAACACTCCCAAGCAAGCTAAGTGTGTTCTTGTACTGGCAAGCACAATAAACAACAGCACCTTAATGCGTCTGGCTAGTTTGAAGGCAGTCACACTGCTATTACACTCTTCCACGCTACACTCACAGAAAAGCCCTGGGGTATGACTTGAGAGCAACTTTAGTGTACATAGCTTATGAGACTGCTTACTGTGTAAGAGCTTTTGTGTAAAGTCAACAAGTGAACAACACAAACCCTTCGACTAGAAAAAAGTGAGCAGATCTCAAGAATGTCATCGGCACACTTGTAAGAACTGCACACACTGCCTGTCACCATCCTTACGCCCAGGGAAAGAGTATCCAGAGAGCTGCCCAAAAAAGCCGTGTGTGCTGTCTGTACAGATTATCCCAGCAACTCAGACTCTGCTTGCTGGGGTCATGTCACAGATGATACTGTGCATTAACAAAGACCACAGCCAAATGAACACAGATGCACTTACTTCTCTGTTAAGGCGCTGCAAAACGACAGTGCCGGAATTGAGCTGTGGTTGGATTTCTTAATACTGCACTTAAAAGTTATGTTGACAAAGGAGAAAGCCAAAATAGTCTTCAAGGTAGTCCCTTTAGATAGGACATGGTAAACAGATGGCACTTTGCATTGTGAAGAAACAGCTTCCCTTAAAAACTAAACTACAGTTTAAATATTCTGTTATAGAAACCAGCTTAAAATCACAAGTGATTTTTACCCACAGCTGGAAAGCCACCATGGAAGTTGTACCAGCTCGTATTTGCTTATTCCAATTCCAGAAGAGCTGGTTTCCTGGGGAGTGGAAATTCCCATGGTTAGAGTATCAAACTGGCTGCAGGGTACTCTGAATGATACTGCTCTTATGTTCACCATTACAATGCTTTCTCTCACTGAAGGCTTTAAATGTTGCTCAGAGTCCCAGCACACCCTCTTCTCAAACAGAATTTGAATCTACACTCGTCTCCATTGGCTGGGTAATTCCATATATGTAACCAAATATTTGCAGGCTTATCACTAAAAATTGAAAAATCACATAGATCACGATCAAATTGCCGCACATTCAAAGCCAAAACTAAGTTAATTTTTCAAATTCAGTGAAGTTCCCTGGAATTAAACAGATTCTGGAAAGTTAAATGTTACATACAGCTCAACTATAACAATACTGCAGCATACAACCAAAAATACTCTTAGAAGAACAGTAATTAACAAGCAGCTTTTAAACATGAAAACCTCGACAGTGGAGGGGCAACACTGATTGCTGCTTTCTGCCTTGTGTCCACTTGTCTCAAGAATTATTAGACAAGAGACAGAAGAATGAAGCAGGCTGCATAGACACAGCAGTTGTCCTGCCATCCTCTCCTATTGCAACAGATGGCAATAGGCGATTCCATTGTCCTACTGGAAAACAAGGAGGTTCAAAGGACGTAAGTAACCGATGACCATGTTGTCATCATATGCATTTCAGTCTGTGCAAATATCTTATGATGAATTGCTCTTGAACCTGTTCTTGAACCTGTGGTTCCAGTAGCGCTCAGACTTGCTGAAACAGAAACAACCCTCAGCTGATACTCCTTACCAAAGTCTACACACCTTGATATACACCCAGGAGATTGGCAATATAGCACTGGAACCCCAGGGTGCAGCACTGACAGTACCCAAAGGACACGCATCCTTATCCGGCTGTATTTTGATGACAGGGTGGGTAGGCAAGTAGGGAGCCAAATGTTTCTTCCTAAAACAAAAACATTAATTTTAGAACTTAAATGTATGTTCCTGTGTTACCATTTCCAGACAGTTTCAGCAGTCTCTTCCCTTTATCTTCCTTCCAAACACAATCCTCCAGGAAGTCTGGTCTATGTCTTCTTCAACAGGAACTGGTGACAATGGAGGATGGCACTCAGTTTTCAGCCTACCACAAGATATTCATGCAGCTATCCAAGTGAAAATTATTTTTTTAAAAGATTAAATATTATTTTCTTTTAAAGGAAAATTATTTCCGCATAGGATAGACTCATGTAGTTCATGTACCACTTCTGCATTCTGGACCACGTACAACATCAGCCATCAAAGTCCACAGATCATCTCTGCATTGACTCAGAAAACAGACTGCTGAGCGAGGTCTACCATACCGGGGGTAGGGCCAACATGAAAGTCAGGGTTTGGGGATACATGTGAACCTCACCATTCATGAGATCAGCACATGACTATGCTGGAGAAGGACAAAAGTTTACAAACAACAGTACACATCTCCCATTCATGGTTCTGTACTTAAGTGAACTGCCAACCAGGATTCACTACAGGATTTTTTATTTTTTTTTAAGAAAAGGCTAGCAAAGAGATACCCACACTCCAATTGGTCCCATTCCAGGTCCTCCTCCTCCATGAGGAATGCAGAAGGTTTTGTGAAGGTTTAAGTGAGAGACATCAGAGCCATAATCTCCAGGACGACACAGACCCACCTGTGAAGGGAATACTCTGTCTCAAAATACTCTTTACATGCCATTTTAAGACCTATTACTTCATTCAAGAAAAACAGGTTGAAAAAGATGTTATATGCTTTTCTGTTTTTCTTTAATGTAATGCATCATAAACAAGAATTGATGCAAACAATTTTTTGCTTTAGGAATTCTTACTCATATCTGTAAAAAATGTCTTTGACAAAGATTAGGCAGACTAAGCCAATTTCATATTCACTCATACATATTACAACACATTTCAGGGCAAAATCAGATACAAGAGAATTATTTTCACCATCTAATTTTTATTACTGTTCTTGGAAACCTCACCTCGTCCCCTAAACACTGTGCCATCTTGTGAGGAAGCTGTGTTGTGATCTCAACTGAGTACTGTTGTGCTATTTTTATTCCAAGGAAATGTACATTCCCAGTTGCAATAAATCCGCCTAGGAGACTTTTTACCTGGGCATTCATATTTGCTCCGTCTAAGTACACCTGGCCTCCATGTTTGTGAATCAGGTCACACACATCTCCAATCTCCTCTTCAAACACACCATTGGTGGAAGGGTACGTGATCATGATGGCTGCCAAGTTCTCTTTGTGCTTGTCCACCTGGTGGCAGGGAGGGAGAGAAGAAAAAAAGGTAATTGAGGCTCCTAAAGCTTCTTAAGAGAAGATTTTTACAAAAACATGTAATTAGGGTCATCAAGTATTAAAAGATATATGTACAATAGTCATTCTGGGGACCTTACGACAAGCCAAGTAAAACCTGTGGCCTTCAAGGTAATGTGATCTAATGACCACTCCACTACTTACAGCAATATAGTTCTATGACTACCATAAAAGCCTGCTCAAATATGTATTTTTGGAAACATGCCCTGCTAATCCCTTAGATTCCCACGAATCACCTGCAGCCAATCTACTCAAAAAAGTGAAAAAAGTTGCCTAGCAACGCCTTCCCCAGCAGAGGTGGGCTTGAACTTCACTATGTGAAGGCTAAAGTGCAGTTTCAAATGCTTCACACTCACAAATGTGCTTCACTCATTTCAAATACTAGACGTAGACTGAGAAGGTCTGCTATAAAAGAGCCTACTGTGTAGAAAGACTCTCTGAGCCACTCCTGCACCAAAGATCCTCAAATTAAAGGAAATCTCACAAGTGTCACATGGCTAGTGTCCAAGTGAGCAAAAAAATGAAAGAATTTCTTATCCTTTTCAAGCACATATTCACTATTACTGCTCTATTTTCTCTCAAAGAAAAATCTGATTCAGCTGCCAATACTATCACATGTAGAGGAGGAGTGTTCCTGCCTTGAAAATTAAAAATAATTAAATACTCACCATTGCTTTTAAATGGGAAATATCAATGCTCCCATTTTTATCCACTTCAATTGGCTGAATCTTCATCCCCGCCATTTGTGCACTTGCTGGATTTGTACCATGAGCAGATTTCGGAATAAGGCAAACCTTAGAAAGGAAAAGGAAGCAGGGGCTAAAGTATAACTAGTTAAAAAATCTTAAAGCATTATAGTCTACGGTCAGCTAGAACTCATTATCAAAGTTTTTATAAGGGATCCTGGGGGAATGTTTACTGGCAAGTTGCCCCTTGTACTGAAGGATGCAGCTCAATTTTCTTTGAAGAAAATCCATTCAAGTACCAGCACCTAAATACTCATTAGGAAAATAAAATTTCATTTGCTGCATAAATCATATTTAGGCCTGCAATTCCAGAATATTATCTCAGATACATTTAAAAATCCTTCCCTCTCACTCCTTTTTTTTAAAAGACTATTTTTTTACAGTAATCATCCTCCATATGTACAATGACTTGAAAGGAAAAACTATCTAATTCCAACTTTCCACTACATCTTCAGCTGACTTCCAAAGCATTTTCTTCTGTATTCTATTCAAAACAAAAATTTAGACTGAAATATTTTCATTACAGCTAAGAAATTTCAGACAGCTACTTACATGCTCTCTACAGTTAATTTAAAAAGAAAAAAGAGAAGTACTTTTACTCAAAAAAATGTACGTTCTTGGTAGTGATAGTTAGGAAAATGGAGCTCAGGATATTTCCACACATTTGCTAGGAACTCCACCCCTTCTAAAGACAACAAATATACCTTCTCTAAAAAAATCCTTTGCTTCTATTCAGTGAGGATATTGAAACATTTGTCTATTATGATTCTCTTGGAAGGATTAATTTAACTAAGTTTATTAAGTTACTCAAACTTAGCTGTATTAAATAACTGACAGTAAGGAACTTTGTTTTCATTAGAAACTGCATGATGGTCTCTACTGCATGTTTCTGCAGAGATGCTGAGACAAATGTTAATTACTTTAAAAGCTGTTTCAAGGAACTGACCTATCTGTCTCAACACCCGGATAATTTGCTCTCCTTGCAGTGAACTCTCAATGTTCTACTGTGCGGCTGTGCTGAAAGGAAACACAGTGATGCCAGCTGGGAAGCACTGTGGCACATCTGTAGTCATTTTAGCTGCATAGCAGAAATGCAAAGTGAGTCTAGGTCGCCACCCATTTGCAGCTGCTGGGTGCAGAAGTTACTGATCAGGCAAAAAAGCGGACAGATTTGAGCTGTCAGTTGATGTCGATACTTTTTTTCCCACGAGAGGGCACCAAATACAAGTGAGGCCGGCTGCAAGAAGCCTGATCTGTTTTACTTACTTTCTCCAGCCCAGGAGAAAAGGTCACTTCAGCTGAAAGGTCAACATTTTCTGGGCTTTCTTCTTTTTTTTTTTTTTTTTTTTTTTTTTTTCCCCAAGATTATCTTGATTTTACTATAACATTTGGAATCTGTTAAGTGTGAGCAAACGCAAGCAGCCCACAGGCTGCTTCTTCTGTGCAGTTAGCCTCTGGGTATTTCTGAGCATAGAAGGACCACAGACACCGAAGCCCAAGGAACTTGCACAGAAAAAAAGAAACAGTAAAGCATACGTGGATAATCAGAAGATAACTGTCCAAGGAATAAAATTTCAACCTAATTTCACTTCCCACTGAGTAAAACTACTCACAAAACAAAGCTTGTAATTGTAAGGAGTAGTTGATTTCCAACAAGCTGGAGGTGATCTGGATGCCACAAAGAAACAAAGACAGAACAAGACAACATTCACTATTCAACTTTAGGTAGTTTCCTCACACAGAGGTTATAGTTCCCAGGAGGTCAGGATGATGACCCTTCCATTTCGAGAAGGCAATTGAGTTCCAAAGCTAAGTATAAAATCAGGTTCAGAAAATATGGATATTATTGCACTAAGGACTTTTTTCCTACTGTTTAAAGCCAACTCTATGAGTGTATGAAAGAAGAAGATCTAACTACTCTCAGATTTCCAAGAAGTTTTTGATGTAATCCCAAAAAATGTTCCTAAACTAATTTCCAGTAGGGTAAGTGGGAAGGTTCACATGGAAAAATATATCATGAAAACACAGAAAAGAAACAAAAAGATAAATAGCCAGTTTGAACTGTGCAGAAAGGTCATCCTAATGGAACATTATAAATACCTGTGCTGGTTCCCTAGCATTTCCACTTACTCATAACTGTTTTTTAATGGAGGCATACAGTGAAATGCCAAATACCTTGTTGTCGTCGTAGAGATGGACACGACACTGAATATCAAGTTGCAACAATCGTATATATATATTTATTTTACAAGCAGTGCTCTTTTATATCCTTTTACCCGGATGCTTATCTGTGCATATATTCTACCATTCTACTTCTGCCCAATCCGCTCACACATCACACGCCATCCAGTCAATACAATTGTTGATCACGCGCTGTCCATGCTCTGGTCAAAGCCAGGATGTTTGCCAACCCTTATCTTGTTGCTCAGCTTTTCTCAGGACTCTCCAGTCTCTTCGAGGGTACACAGGTATCTGCTCAAGGCCAATGTTAAACTTGCATTCCCATCCCTCGGACCAGCCGAGGTCTCCCACACCTTGTTAATACAAAATCACTCAGGTCACTAAAAGAACCGATTGCATAGTTCAGAAAAGAACCCACAGTACTGAATAACAGCATTCAAAACAGAATATACTGGAGCCAGACAGATCTAGGATATTACACAAGAAACCAGATCTTCACAATACATAACTGGGATCATAGTTTTGAACCTATCTCCACTTGAAAGATCTTGCAGTGTTAGGGGGGGGAAAAGCAACTGCATTAAAAACTAGAAAGGAAAGAGAGAACAAAGAAAGAGGAATACAGAAGCTCTGAGGATAACCAAAGCTATGAGATGGCTTTTTTGAGAAGGATGGACAAATAACTAGAATCCAACTAGGAAGACAGAAATAAGGATGGATAAAGATAACAATAAAAATCCCAGAATTAATACATGATATGCCAACTATGAAGAGGGAAGAACTGTTCATCATCTTTCAAGAGTGAGAGGGTATTAGATGAAATTGTAAGATGTCAAGTTCAAAAAAATAAGAGGAAGCATTTCTTATGAAGAAATATGATTACGTGACAATGGGTGATGAAGCCATAGAATGTTTTCTCCAAGATACTGCAAATATCAGAAGCTTCCTCATATGAGGTCAAGTGATAAGATTTAATTGCAGAAAAACGCATAAGCAGATTTTTCAGCTGTGACTGCCTGTGACTATTAAATGTAAATAAAGAATTCTCTTTAAAAGAAAATTAGAATTCAAAATTCTATTAAATGTAGTGTACTAGTAAGAACTGATTTCTCTTTGGTGATACAACTGTAGTTGTATCTCAGGTTTACAGCAACTCTCTTTTGTCAGGTTACAATGGTATAGCTGAGAAGTGACTCCTTGAGGTCAAAATTTCAGGTAGGTAGTATAGAAGAGAATACAAATCAAGCCTTTAGACTGTATTGTGACCAACTGAAGATGATCCTCAATGAATCAAAACTGATTTGCATTATTCATCTACAGTTTTTGTGGCCCTTGTGAAGCAAGATTACCTCCATATATCCTACAGAAATTTATTTGAAACAGTTTGAATGGACAAGAACTGGATGAACCTAGAGACTTATATGAGTAGCTACCAAGGCATACCAGAGGCTTGTCTGCTTTTTTTGTCAGGAGTAGCTTTACTGGAAAACAGCTGATGTTGTAAGCAGTGCAAGTTTTAGATAACCAGTTCCTGTTCCCTTTGTCACTGAGAAAGCTGGTATCACTTCGTGCACATGAGTCCCCCCCTCGAGTGAGGCTCTGAAATTTATGCCTTCTGATGAGTCCATGATCTCTTCCAGGATTCCTGGGCTGCTGGGGTTCCCCATCCAAGCCTGTTGCATGACCAACGCTACTCACTTACTCTATGTAGCGTCCTTTGAACATCCAGTACAGCACAAGCAATCATGGTGCCAAGACAAGCTGTGCTTCTGTACCAACAACTTCTGAAGCAGCTCAGCCCCCTTTGTGCGCTGCTAGTATCTATTTTTGAGTCAGGGCATAGTGGGCCCTGGATCCTCAATACCCCCGGCTTCAAAACCCTAAAGCCTGACCTTGTATTTCTCCAGTTGTTCTCTGTCAGAGGATCCAGTGCTCCCCAGCTGCAGGGTAGAGTACCTTTCTCACAGCTGGTCCCATCCAGATGGGCCCAAGGGCTACCTCATGAACTATCTCCTCTTTGATCTGTTCAAAGGCCTGTTGCTGCTCAGGGCCCCACTCAAAATAGTTCTTCTTTAGGGTCACTCAATAGAGAAGGCTCACAAACTGACTGTAACCTGGCATACACATGCATTCTCCAGTAATCCACAATGCCTACACAAGCCTTTCTTGTTAGCTGGTGGGGACATAGTTATTAACCTATTGATTGCAGCCACAGGGGTATGACAACATCCATCTTGCTGTTTTAGTCCCAAGAACTGGGTCTCTTGTACAGGTCCTTTGACCTTGCTTTGGTTTTATGGCAAAAACAGCTTTCCGAACAATGTGGATGATTCTTTTCCCCTTCTCAAACGCTTCCTCTGCTGTGTTGCCCCATACAATGATGTCATCCACGTATTGCAGGTGTTCAGATGCTTCCTCCTGTTCCAGTGCAGTCTGTATCAGTCAAAGACTGATAGGCAGGTAGGGCAGTGCTCCCAGCCCCGGGGCAGTTGGATCCAGCTGTATTGGACAGCCTGCCACATGAAAGCAGACTGTGGCCTGCACTCTGCTGCCAAAGGGACCAAGAAAAATGCTTTGGCAATATCAGTTGTGGCATACTGCTTGGCCACCTTTGACTCCCGCTCACATTGGAGTTCTACCTTGTCCCTCATGGCAGCACTCAATGGTGGCCTCACTTCATTCAGGCCATGATAGTCCACTGTTAACCTCCACCCTGTCAGACTTTTGCACTGGCCTCCTCGGACTATTTAAGGTTATTAAGTCTTGTTTATTACTGCTTGGCTCTTCAATAGATGAATCAACTTATGGATGGTAACCAGGGAGTCTCGGTTGGTGTGATACTGCCACTGGTGCACCATCACAGTAACAACCAGCACCTGCTGTTCTTTGTCATGCAGCAACCCTACAATGGAGAGGCCATCAAGGTAGACAGTTGTTTAATCTTCTTTGTGTCCACTGTGGCTAATCCAAAGGCCCACAACTACCTTCTTGAGTCCATGAAATACACTCCTCTGAGGCAGTCTATGCTAAATGCCTGACTCCAGGCCATCACAATAGGGTGCTTCTGCCATTTGTCCTCTGTTAGGCTCACCTCAGCCTTCAACACAGACAACTACTGGCACCCCCCTGTCACTCCACAAATTCAGATGGGTCCTGCCCCCTCCTACCCTGATGGCATAATGGTACACTGTGCACCAGTATCCACCAAAGCCTTATACCACCGGGGATCTGATTTGCCAGGCCATCAAATCCATACAGTCCACTAAACTTTGTTATCCCCTTCCTCTGCCTCGCCAGAGGCAGGGACTCTTTACTCCCAATTGTAGTATTCTCTCTCTGACTGTAGTGTGAGACCAGAAGTTCTTTTACCAAACTCAGGAGGAGAGGTATTTTCAGCCCTTATTCTGTGTCTGGGGAACTGCTGGTTGCTGCTTTCCACTATGTTGGCAGCAACTGGTGTAGCAGCCTTCTTGGTTGGTCCCTTCTTAGTAGCTGTCTTCCCCCACAGTTCAGGTACATGGGTTTCTAGCTTTGAGGTGAGTGCACTGTCCCTTTTCCTTGTGACCTAGCCCAGCCACACAGGAAGAACCAGATGGTGCCATGTGGTGTGCATCTGGGGCACACCTCTCCCTTCTGGCAGGGGGAGGCAGACTCCATGAGGCACCCCTGACAGCCAAGACACTGCTTGTGTGAATGAGAAGTGGAGGGATTCTCTTTGAAACACCCTGGAACCGGCAAGACAGTCTCTCCAAAGTTGGTATCTCGAGATGTGGCCAGTCCATCATCACCAGTGAGTTGGCGTATGATACTGATGCATTTTCCACAGACCTCCTCTACGTGGCCCACGTGTACTGGATGCCATGCCAATTTGTGGAGACCTCTTTGTTGTCCAGATCACTGCAGACCACCTCCACCACTGCTAATTCTCTTTAGATACTGAAAACCTTCCTCAGGAGGAGTTCAGTTGCCTCAGTAATTGACAAGATCACCCTTGAGAGGACACATCACACTCAACAGGAACAACCTTGAGAGGCTGCAGATTGTCAAGTCTCTTCTGATTTCTTTGTTGATTCCTTTGTTCCTTGTGAGGGATCCCAGCTGCTGGGCTTCCCTACTCTCAATTCCTGACTATCCCCTCGAGCATCCCAGCATTTGAGCAATCAGGCAGCAATATGCTTGCCTGGCTGGCAGCCGTAATTTTTCCACATATCTTGGAGCTTGCTCAGGGTTAGGGATGGAGTGGTTTCTGCCTCTTGGATAACTTCTACCACTCCCTCCTTATGTTTCCTTGCCAAAGGCTTCCTGATCAGACCCCTTTTCTTTCTCCTCCTCCTTTACTAATTTATGGTACACTCCTGTTGACCCCCACTACCAGTGCTTCCTTTTTACTACCAGGGTAATCACTGTGGTTGAGGTTTGGGTCCCTATCTCAACCATTGTGTCCTTAGAGGTAGAGGCCCGCTTTCCCCTGCTGCCATGACAGTGCTAGACAGAGGCCCAACAGGCACAGTCCAAGCCCCAAAACAGTGCTAGTAGCTGCTGGGTCTCATTGGGGCAGGCAAGGCACCCTTCCATCAAGTGGTGTGCCAATCCAATGGGATTGCATGCCTGTTCAGCCGTAAAATCCCAGGTTACAGGAGGTGATAACAGCCCTAGGCACCTGCCCAAACCCTCCTACACACCCGTCACCCAGGGGTCAATGGCCTCAGGGCACATTTCTCTGCCAGCTCAACAAGTTGTTTAACCTTACACCAGGTCTTATGCCAGGACCAAACCAGGTCACACACAGCCAACAACAAGCCAACAATGTTACATAATAGGATCAAACACCTTACGTAAGAATGTACAAAAGACTCAGGAGCCCACACAACCGAGCTGGACACAACCCCAGAGAAGAAGAGGGAGATGTAGTCCCTTGTTCTCTCCACAAGGTAGCTCATGCAGCACAGGAATGGCATCACAGCCAGGGCTGTATGCCAGGCCAGGCATACGGCCATTGCTTTTAACAAAATGTTTCCAAGCACAGAAAAAATACGTTGATAAGCAGCACAGCAAACAGCAAGAGCTGAGAGCAGCCATTGAAAAGCCCTAGACTCTAATACACAGTCAAGCAAGCAAGTTCTGTCACCCACACAAAAGCCTGCCAATTAACAAATTAACATGCTCAGATCAAAACTGTCATTACCTCAAGCCCCGCGCTGGGTGCTAAAAAGGACTGTGATGGGTTGACCCGGCCAATGGCCAAACACCCACACAGCTGCTCACTCACTCCTGTCTCCCATGGGACAAGGAAAAAATACAAGTCAGGTGAGAAGACCCATGGATTGCAAGAATGACAGTTTAATAGAGAAAACAAAAACCACATGCCCAAGCAAAGCAAGAAGAGGAATTCATTCATTACTTCCCATGGCCCAGGAGATGTCCAGCCACTTCCTGGAAAGCAGGGCCTCAGCACATGTAATGGTTGCTTGAGAAGAAAAATGCCATAACAGTGACCTTCCCCACTTTGTCCTCCTTTCCCTAAGCTTTTATTGCTGGGCATGCCATTATATGGCATAAAACATCCATTTGGTCAGTTTGGGTCCGCTGTCCTGGCTGTGTCTCTCCCAGCCTCTTGCCCACCCCTAGCCTACTCTCTTGGGGGGGACATAGGGGCAGGGCCAAGTGGGAAAGACAGAAAGGCTTGACACTGTGCAAGCACTGTTCAGCAACAGCAAAAACATCCCTGTGTTATCAACACTGCTTTAGCCACAAATCCACAGCACCATACAGGCTGCTATGGAGAAAGTTAATTAACTCCATCCCAGCCAGACCCAGTGCAATCACCCCTTCAGGGAGTCCCTTTTCCTCATTCCCACTGCCTGTAAAGACTTTTAAGATGGTATCCATGATCCATGAGGGAAGCAGGGAATACTGAAAGCTTGTCACAGATGAGGATACACAACCTAGTTTCTCTCTCTCTAAATGAGTCTTAGCTGCTGAATCAACTCTCTCTGCTTCCCACCCAAAGTTCTTCCCCACACGAGTGTTGACACTTACAGTTCTGTGACGTTCTCCTTTTGCATTTAAATAAGCTTTGATTGCAGCTAAACCTGCATACTCTCCTTGGGCTCCACTGCAAGAGGAACACAAACCCTGTTACACAAGCACACAAACCAGAAAGTGCCAGCTGTCTACTGAAACTTCAAAATTGTCCAGCCCTAATCCTTCTCAACAGCTTTAGGCAAGTGTCAGCAAATTAAAAGAAGCACATCCCATGGATTAAATTGAAAACTGACAAGCATTAATTAACATTGCCTCTTCTGCAAACAGTAAATGGAAAAAGTTATGCCATTTTATGTACTTAAACTACGATGTTAAATCCTTATGGTGACTGAGTTGATTCCCATTTCTGCATGTAGCAGGGAACTACATGCTTGACTACAGAGAGGCAAACTAATACTGAAATGCATAGTAAAGCGTACATAGTGAAATAGAAGAACTCTTTCAGTGACATCCTAAGTGTCAGAGTAAGTCCTTGCTGCTCATTTTCTATCAAAACTGCTAACGGACATAAATAGGCTGCAGCAGTACTCATTCAGCTCTGCTTTACTTATTTCAGTGAGCATGCAGATCCCAGGCATTCTTCAGTCAAACCTACTATTACCTAGTGCATTAAATATCAGTTTCCACAATTATATAGTTGCCAGTTCATACAGCTTATTCCTATTTCAAATCTTTAATTTTAATTCATAGGAGAGTATCAGTAACATCACCATTTTAAGCAAACAATGTTAGAGAGGAAAACATGGGAAAACAGATTAAAAGAATACAAAAGACCAAATCATAAAACTGGAGGAGATGAGACAAGACAAAATAAAGTTCTGCAGTTTTGAAAAAACAAATCTTGTTTTCATAACCTTGCATTCAAGGCTCTCTTTGTCAAATTTTATTTTATAAACATCTTCCAATTTTGGTCCGCATATTTGCTTTAGACATAAGTTTTTGGACTTGTGTTAAGGAGCAAATGTTCAGAAAAAAATTCCTACCTGTTTGGTTGGAAGGAGATTTTGTCATAGCCAGTAATCTCACATAGGTCCTTCTCTAAATCCTTGAAAAGCTGTTGATATCCTTGAGCTTGATCCAGGGGCACAAATGGGTGGATGTTGGCAAATTCTTTCCATGAAATAGGCTACAAAAAAAAAAAAAGCATGTGCTGTAAGAAAAAATTCTGCAGAAAATTGTTATGTTATTAAAATCTATGAAGAAAAGAAGCTGCCCTGTGCTCAAATAAAAAACAAACATTTCCTGTGCCACAAGACAAGTTATCGACTCATTGTAGTATGGTTTCCAGTAACATTTTTTTAACATTCAGAAGATGCTTAAAAATCCTTAATTTCTCCTTCTAGGTCACCTACCCTTATGTAGAGCTGGGGGATCACATGGCAAACAGACAGGAGTGACATGGAATAGTACATAACACTCAGTTTGTTTCACAGTTTTGTCGCTACCCATTTGAATTAGGAGGGAATACAAGACAGAAACCAGTGAAGGGAGAAGACATACAGAAGGCAGTGACAGAAGGGGGACAAAGGAAACCCAGTGAAAGAAGAAGCCAATAGGGAGAGAGCAGAGGAAGCTCAATCAGAGTAAAAAAGTAATTTGGTAGCCAAACAGCCTGGCTAAGGCTCTGCTTTGTTTGCTACCAGCTAGACAAATGAAGATATCTGGGGACTCCAGCTCCTCACCTGGGGAAAAGGATTGCTATCCTAAGAAATAGCACACTGACAAAGACGCATGGATTGCCAGCCCCACCTGACTTTTTCCATATTTCTGAGGATTTGACTGTTAGATTTGTAAAGCAGATAGATAGAAGTTAGGTACCACAACACCACATGAGGAAACAGGACTGTGATACCTAATTCAAAAAATTATTTTCAGTATTTTCTTCAAAATGGAGTCTTCAAAGCCACTCACTCTCCTGCTGTTGGTGCACTCCTACTGTGTTTATCGGAGCTTTTTTCCTAGCGGAAAAGGAAGCTGATGACTTCAGCTACTTCTGAAACTGCCTCCTCAGCTGGAGTACCAGACCAAAAGCAGTCTCTACTTCTCTACAATGACACTGGCTGGACAGTTTATTCATGTGGGTCTCAAGTAAGACAGTATTATTGCAACTTACTGTAAGTTCAGCTGAACTATTGAGCTTCATTGTGCAGGACCCCTAAAAATACAAAAACACATTAGCCAGAATTTATTAAAACATATAAATATGTATGTAAGTAGCTATTTTTTTCTCTTTTTGGTAAATACCTACCAAAGGAATCATGCTGTGAACAAGGGAAATATCTTTGTTTTCCAATCTTTTCATGTACCGCACGATATTTGTCTCAGAGTGATAGCTGGAGAACACAAAATATGATGTTAAGGCAAGTAGATTAGCTATACCAGCTCGTTGATCTGTGCTCTAACATAGGAAAATCCATTAAAAAAAATAAGACTGAGGATAATTTTTAATATATACTAGGTACTTCTTTCCAAATTGATACTTTATGCCTGCTAATAGCAATGTGGATGAAAAATGACTATTATCATTTGCTCAGAAATGCTATCAGTAAATGTGGAATATAAGGGCTCTAGTAAGTCTGCTGATACTACATCCTCGAATAATAGCTTGAACAACGTAGCAGATTAATCGAAAAACACATCCCCCATGTGACCGTGAGTATTGCTTTGTCCAATTAAAATGTGAAAAGATATCTAAAAATGCTACTAAATAGATTATTTCAGAGTAACAAGTGACTGCATGTGTACAGCTACAAAACTGACCTCAACTGACTCCAATACCACTTTTGAAAGGAGATAATTTCAGATTCCATTAAAATACCAGATATACAGCAATTTCACAAACCTGTTGAAAACCTGATGTGTCAAGAATTTGGAAGTTCTCTTAAACGGGCTGCTAAGGATGCCTTTGGTTTCCTCGCCCATACCCTCAGCAATTAGCTCCTTTGACACAAAGAAACATGGAGTCAAATACTTTAATGGAAATTTCTCTTTTCACAGCCAATTTCCATCAGAACTAGCTTATACTACCAGCTTACCGCAAGATTTAATCAGCTTTTTAGTTAAAAAAAACCCCTTTATTAGCATACATACCTGTATATATCTAGCATGACAACAGCATTATATTAAAACTGCGTACAGATGTCTCAGTAGTCCTCATCTTGGAAATAATGCTGCTAATTACTAATAACATGCAACAAAAATTCCAGTGGAAGAGAAATAATTGACCACCGTGTCTTAACCCTCACAAAACAAGTAACAGCCTAAACACAAGGTGTCCAAGCTGATCAAAAGGACTAAGTGTCACAATAAGAAAATGGCACTAGTCGATTACATAAATCATTGTTATCTCATACTGCTTTTTCTCTAAGAGAGGATCTGAAATTCTCAGTATTTAACAAATGGTCATCATATAGACACACACTGTCCCAAGAGCAATCTTGCTTTTCACTAAACTTCTGAAACATTCACATAATTTAATCCATATGATCTATTGTCTACTTACAGCTGAAGACTCGCAACCAAAAATCCATAATATGTCATCTAGGTCTTTCTCGTTTACAGTTTCATCAAGGGATACCCCAAGCTATGGATAAAAGCAACAGTAATTTCTCAAAGCTCTTAATTCCAGAGGCATAGTATATTTGTTCTGGTCAAGAAAAAACATTCCAGAAACACAGGAGGAAAAAAAAGCAAAAAATCAACCTACCCAACAATATGTAAATGTCCTTTTATCGAATAGATACATAAACTTATTTTGTTTACATACCAAACCACTGCCCAGGCAAGTGGTGGAATTGCCATCCCTGGAGGTATTTAAAAGACGAGTAGACGTGGTGCTTAGGGCCATGGGATAGTGGTCATTTTGGCAGCGTTAGGTTGATGGTTGGACTCTATGACCTTAAAGGTTCCTTCCAACCTAGATGATTCTATGATTCTATGATAAAGTTTTCCAATTCATACCTTTCCCCTGCTAAACCATCCAAGCCAGATGGCTTACAAGCTTCAAGACTTGTGACCTCAATTTTAATGTTTCTAAGTGTTTTCCATTTAATAGGAAAATTGCCCATTTTGCTAGACTGCTCCCTCGCCCCATCCCATTTTACAGAACATATTAGACTTTGCCAGAAGTCCATAGTGCCTACCAAAATGTGGTTTACATTTCAATCGTCTTTAAACACTGCCACAAAACCTGAATCCAGGAGGTCCCCTTGCATTTCCTCATTAATTTTTTTAGAGTCTCTCCACTCTAGCCCTTAGTGGCATATTTAACATGAAACAGTTAGATAATCTTTTTAAATAGGCATAAAATGCAAATACAATGATTATTTCTGGAAGTTCAGTGCATCACTTATCAACTTCATTCTTTACGTTATCTTTACCATTGACTGATATATCTGAGCAAATTACA
Source organism: Anarhynchus alexandrinus (assembly GCA_008711295.1). NCBI lineage: Eukaryota > Metazoa > Chordata > Aves > Charadriiformes > Charadriidae > Anarhynchus > Anarhynchus alexandrinus. The sequence continues at coordinate 2,546,555 of VUYV01000109.1, read as the reverse complement.
AGAAGTCTTAAATAATTTTGTTCTGTTTAGCACATATAGTGACTAGAAAATTAATGCAGAAAAAGTCATACTACAAAATTTCTGAAAGGTTTAGGGAGTTGCTTACTCTTCCATCACTATAAATCCGAAAATTTATCTTTCTAAGAGCTGCCCTGTCCAAAACCTCTTTGACTGAGCATCCACATGTAATCATCAAGGTATCAAAGAACAGATCATGATGTAGTTTATGACCAGCTCGCCTGAGACCTATAAAAAAAAAAAATTAATTCTATTAGCTGCATACTGTATTGCTTGCTTACACAGTACTTGCATAACAACACTATCAATCTCATAAGTAAATGATTTTACATTATAAAGGAAAATATTGCCCTTGTGTACAGAGCAGCAGAATCACCAGCTTTTTAGCGAAATGTCACTGCACATGAAATACATCTAAATCAGATTCAGACCTAATTAATAATGCAGATCAAGTCTAGGGAAGATCTTTCTGACACATCAAATTTGTAATACGTACTGTAGCAGAACTGGTATATGAATGCAATGAGGACAAAATCACAAGACTGGAAAGAAAAATTGTATTATACGAATGAATATTAACTATCATGGAGCTTGCCATAACAAAGTTTAGAGTCTTCAAGCTTTTCATAGCAGCAAAAGGTCTTCCAGCTAAGCTGGAAAATAAAGCGTGGATAATTGCAGCAATCGTTCCTCAATTCCCAGCATTCCAGTTCTGCATAGCTCCTTCTGACAGCAATGACAGTCATGCCATTGGTCAGCTGTAAAGCTTTGGTATTTCAGTGTTCATAGCAGGTATGATACTCCACCCAACTTAACTGAAATGTTCCTAGTTCTTTAATCTCATTTATTACTTATTTTTGCTATGTCATTAATATTCTGTGCAGATTTCTGTCTGTAAACTAGGATGGTCCAGTAAGTGAAGTACAGAGCTTGCAGCTGGAAAACAGCATTTGAATCTTATCATCTAGGCACTTGCGGTGTAGACTTCTGCTAGTTTCCCAAGGAAACAGAACTAATGTTTGCAAGCTCATATCACACAGATATCTAATTCTTGGATGTCTAAAAACATTATATAAAATTATATAAATTTTGTTCTCTCTAGAGTTGAGAAAACACACATCAGCTGGCAAAAAAACCCACCATAGGTTTATTTAAGAAGATGTGTTATTTAAGAAGGTGTAAGGATTTAAGAACAGTTTCTGAAAACATTAAATAACTCACCTTCAGCCAAGATTAAAGTAGCATTGTGTACCCGTCTGGCAATATGCCTTAATCCATCAGACCCATGGTATACACCAAACATGGCTGCCATGTTAGCCAGAAGAGCCTAGGATTCAAATACAGTTTAGGACATTATTATTATCAAAGATTGCTTCATTTTAATCTAGCGGAAAGTTTCTTTAGCACCCAGGGACAACCACATATCCTCAGCTGAAGTTATAATTGATTACGTTTTGCCTACAAAATAAAAGGTGGGAAAGGTAAAATACTTTTATGACAGTGTAAGCAGTAATTATGAATTCAAAGCCCTTTCAAATGTGTCAGCAATTAACAGGATTTTAAATTTAACTACTCCAACAAAAATGCTTGAAGACTCTCAAGTAAAGCTAGTCTCATAGGAAACTCATTGTTTAGGATTGGTACAAAACATTTATGCAATATCTCATGAATACGAAGTAATTAAGCTTGTTTTAATATTAATAATCCCTCCTTAAAATCTGGCACAATACTAAGAGCACAGGCAAAGCATTGACAGGAGCAGAAAAAATTAGGAACTTGTTTGGCTGAAGGTCCATGGAGGCATGCTGAAGATAACTGCTTTGGATAATTACTTACTTAATCATGGTATTTTCCTGTAAAGATAGCTCTTTGGCAATGTAATATTTTTGCATCAAATCACATAGAAAAAATGTAAGTTGTGACAATTTGAACAAGTAGTTTCAGAATTTAAAAACAGAATTTTTTTTTGCCTTGAGTGGGTAATATCAGATCATTAGAATTTCCTTCTGTTTTATTAAGAAATCTGTCTCATTCATAACAAACACAGCACTACTCAGTAGCGCTCACCCTATGAGACAGATGGACTCCTAGTGTCGGCTAAAGTCTTTATTACAGGAAAGAGTAATACTGTCTTTTCAACAAGGGTTCCATTTTTCAAAGGACTCAAAACAAATGCACAAACAGCAGGATATTTCAATGTTCTTTACTTTTCTAGTTAAAACTCTCAAAACTAAAGCTAACTCAAATCACGGTGATGTTAGGACTATAATCTTATGGTTTAACTTGTTCCTTTCTACTGCTGAAAATAAAGCATGACAAGTTACCTGTGCTGTGCAGATGTTGCTGGTAGCTTTATCCCTCCTGATATGCTGCTCTCGTGTTTGCAAAGCAAGTCGGTACACTTCCTTTCCATTTGCATCTCTAAGTCACAAGCGAAAAAATTGCTTCTGTTATTTTAAAATTACAGCAATTTAAGACACTGGGCTCTATGCATGCTAACCTGAAACTGATTATCTATCCTCAGAGACAGAAAGGTCCTGGAGAGAATAAAGGATGAATCAGGACAGCTGTGATATCAAGCAGAGAGTGAGACTAAAGTCTCTAGATTTCTAGTTACATCATGGCTGGCAAACGTGTCTGGTCAGGTAGAGCACGCAGTGAGTTTTCTAAGCATACCACACCGAAACTTGGTATTTGCCTTAAAATACTGCAGATTATTGCAACTTTTTTTAATTGAACAGCAATCCAGAACTTAATTTGAACAAACCCTGAGAAGGCAGTGTCTTTTCTAATCATGTCAAGTAAGGGCACGTTGAGTTTGTATGTAAGAATAACCCGTCCAATAGGTTGTATCGGATAACTGAAAGGGCTCTAGCCAATCCATCCTTTAAGAGGTCCTTTTGTAAGGCTCCTAACATGTTAAAAGTAGAGAGGTTAGACCAAATCTAATACAATTTAAACCTATGAAAACTTTCAGAACAGCCATAAAAAGAAATGGACAAACTATGTCCACATACACCTAAATATATGTATGTGTGTACATACGTGGGGGTTTGAATAGTTAGACTACTTGCCTCAGGTACTTGCGTACCAGTTACATGATACTTAAATAATTTTTACTCTAGCAGTTGTTTGGGGATTTTAACTATACAGCTTAGTTTATCATCAGTACATTCAGAGGGACCTTGACAGGCTGGAAAAATGGGCTGACAGGAACTCCATGAAGTTCAACAAGGGGAAATGCAAAATCCTGCACCTGGCGAAGAACCCCATGCACCAGTACGTACTGGGGGCCACCCAGCTGGAAAGCAGCTTGGCAGAAAAGACCCTGGGGTTCCTGGGGGACAAGCTGAACACGAGCCAGCAATGTGCTCTTGTGGCAAAGAAGACAAATGGTATCCTGGGATGCCTTAGGCAAAGCTTTGCCAACAAGTCAAGGGAGGCGATCCTTGCCCTCTCCTCAGCACTGGTGAGGCCATACTTGGATTGTCCAGTTCTGGGCTCCTAAGTACAAGAGAGGTATGGAGCTATTGGAGAGAGTTCAGTGAAGGGCCACAAAGACGTTGAAGGGACTGGGCCATCTCTCCTATGAGCAAAGGCTGACAAAGCTGGGACGGTTCAGCCTGGACAAGGCTCAGGGAGGACCTCATCAATGTATATAAATACCTGAAGGGAGAGCGCAAAGAGGATGGACCCAGGCTTTTATTAGCGGTGACCAGTGACAGGAGCAGAGGCAATGGGTACAGACTGAAACACAGGAGGTTTCTCCTGAACATGAGGAAACACTTTTCCACTGTGAGGGTGACTGAGCACTAGCATAGGTTGCCCAGAGAAACTGTGGAGTCTCTTTCATTGGAGATCTCCAAAAGACATTTGGACATGGTCCTGGGCTACTGGCTCTAGGTCACCCTGCTTGAGCAGGGGGTTTGGACCAGATGACCTCCAGAGATCCCTCACAACCTCAATCATTCTGTGATTCTGTGATCAAAAACTTATAAAAAATCCATGTCAGAAAGCTGCAGTGGTAAACTACCGTAGCTTTTTCCATTTTAACATTTTTTCCAACTTTCTTGAGATGCAGAAAAATGAAAGTACATTAAAAATATTAAAATAGGTGTAGTCACGGAGTAGCAGTAGCATGACCTTGATAAACAGAATTACTGTTCTTTTGTAAAGGTTGTACCAGACTTCTGATCAAAATCTGAATTGGGCATCAGATTTCAGAACTATGAGTAAAGCCTAAGGATACCCTTAAGAATAAGCAAGATGATTAAAAATATGTTTGAAGGAATATTACTAAACAAATGAAATATTTCTAAGCTTACTGATAACTGTTAATGTCATTAGTTATTTTGGTTACTGATGTACTTCTAAATAGCTCCTGTGCCAAAGGTACACAGTCTTTCCAGTGACAATTACTTTGCCTTACTACTATTCCCAGTTAGACATCTTGTCAAAATTTAAAATATGTCACCCATAACAAGAATCAGAGGTAAGCTTTTCCACACTATTTCTCTGCTATGTTTAAACTTGACTAAAATTTGAACTTGATTAAGTTCCTTCATGATTATTTGGGAGGTTCACTGAATTTTCTACTTCTTCCCGTTTGTTTTTAATGACTGGATGTCAGAGAAAAAGGTGTAACAGTACAGAATAAGCGGAATAAGTGAGCTTGCAAAACCTCATGCCATCAGAATTAACCCTCTCTGCTGTTTCTGTCATGTCTTCATCCCATGTTGCAGCAACCACTATAGACAGTTCACAGCTTCATTCCACACAAATGCAATTCTTTAAGCTTGCTTCCTAAAAACTGAAGGCAACTTTTATTCTCCCAGTTTTCAAGAAAAAAGGTGTTTGGTACAACACCACAGTCAGCTGTTATTCATAAAGGCTGCATAAGATGGTCATAATAGGCTTCATTTCGATTTTCCCTGAAGACACTAAGAGAACCCTTACCTTGTAACACCCACCATTCTGCCCGGCATCATTCTCACTAGATTTTCCTTGACAGCAAAGAATGCCGCGTGCGGTCCCCCATAGCAGAGTGGCACACCAAACCTCTGGGAGTTACCCAGGACAACATCTACCCCAAACTCTCCAGGAGGCTTCAGAATACAGAGGGCCAGAAGATCAGTAGCACAGCAGGCGAGAGTCTGAGAACAGAAGTGCACAGAGCAGTTACGTCTCTTTTCTGAAGGAATGGTGTTTGCATGGGAGCTAAGCTTGAACAGGATATAGCTTCAAACAGTTCCGTATCACTTGCACAGAGCTGAGGTGCAATGGTTGTAATGGTTGTAATGGTTATCAATTGAGCACTTTAGATGATAGCTCATGTAATACTTAGTTTCTACGACAATGGCTGTTTGTTTGACTGAAATCTCATGAGACCAGTAAAATTTACTTTACCCCATTCTGATGAGCTCTTTCAACAAGTTCGGAGAAGTCTTCCACCTTGCCTTCAGTGTCCGGATACTGAAATAATACTCCACTGACGTCCTTTCCACTGAAATCCATCTCATGGGGTAATTTGAGCTCAGTAATAACACCCGTATAACTGGAAAACAAAACCATGCAGAAGACAACATATTCAAACCACTTTCCGCCTTGGAGTGATACTTAATATGACATTTTCATGGACTTATGTATGACTTTTTTCTTTAACATACAGAGAGTTCAACCTGCTTTGCAGTGCTAAACACTGAGAAATTTTCATGTCATGGTATACAGTACTGAAGAACAATTGCATTTGATATCATCATCAGAAATATGGAGCAAAGCAGAGCATAGGATGCATAAGCTACGTTATATCAATATTTTGCTGCTTTAACATGTTTGAGAACTGCGTCATATTTTTAGAAGATGGTTACTTTAAACTGTAAACTTAAAATGGATTTAGCTGTCATTAGAAGATAAATTTTGCTATCTACGGTAATTAATTTCCTAGGTTAAAAAAAATGACCAGACTGAATTCAATAAACGTATACATTTGCGCAAATGACTTAAGGGGAAAATTAAATATTTTCTTTTTATCAGATGTTTAGTCTCTTTTTAAACATCTTTAATTACTTCACAGTTGTATTTGAAGGGAAAAGTAGAAGCAACGCCAAATTTTAACAGATTTCTGCTTCTATTTTGCAAAGAAAGCATAATCCTATATTCTAAAAATGTTAGGTGTATGGCGAAGAGGCACAGATGAAAAATGATACAATGAAAGTGAAAAGATGTGGTGGAGAATGGAGAAAAATGTTACTTTGCTCTAGTTTGGACCACTGCTATAGTTTGAGGGTGGCATCGGGCATCTACATAGAACTTCCTTCTTTTGTTGTGCCTGTTAAAAAGAAAAGGGAAAAAAAGAAGGGTTACATATTAAGAATATATTGTTTTCCACGGAAATAAAATTGATTTGTTTTCTAAATGTGAGCTTTCCTAAGTTAAAAGGCAGTTGTAAATTTTGGTTATCATAACCAAATTAAGTGTAAGATTGAACGGAGGTTCTGGTCCATTTAAAATAAGAAAGTTCATTTCAGCCACTCAGATGAGATTTATACGTGACAAAAATTAAAACAGACTACGAAACAGAACAAGGACCCAACTGAAGAAGCTGCAGGAATGCCTCCACACACACATACTCTTTTAAAGGAATACAACTGTGGTCTTCAATACAAATTTTCAGTGTTGCCCTGGTTAACCAAACATGAGCCAACAAAGCAGTAAAATGGAGACTATGACAATTGCCTAGTTTTCTCTAGTAAACATGATTTTATGTCAGATTGATGCTTTGAACAACTGAATAGTTACAACACAGTCTCTGCTGTGTAACCTCCTTCCTGACATACAGTCCTACAGTGACCTTCAGTCATCTCTCAGGTATCATTTGATTTGCAGATCCCTTTCAAATGTCCCTACAATGCAGATCCCTGAAAGTAAGTTTGGATATACCAGTAACAGTTTCACTTTTAGCAACTTAGGACTGGCGTACTTCACTGTTTTTTAAAGCTCCTTTTAACCACCAATGGTAAAAAAAATTTCACATCTTCAGTGTCCATGGACACGAGATATGGATGCCACAGACTGTTAGGTTATGGGATAAAAGCTCCTCTGCACCCCCACAGAGAGGCAATGGCAGGTGGGGGAGCCCAAATAATACCCTGTCTTTCCTACTGCCAGGCCTACCACAGGATATTGGCCCATCTCCACAAGTACAGAGGAGCACAGAGGTCCCAAGGCAAGTAGGAACTCAAATTAATTAACTAACCCAGATCAACACACTGTCTGGGTCCTGCCTTTGCAGGAAGGTGGGGGGGAGGCAGGGAGAGAGGGGAAGACATTATGGGATGCAGAAGAAGAGCATTTTGGGATTGTGAGGGCTTATTATGAGATGTTTAGGAGAAAAGGGATACAGCTAAGTGATTCTGGGAGGAATGAGTGCAAGAAAATAGAGGGGTACAGGGGTAAACAGGGCCTCCAACTAGAATTCATGTCACTAACCACCACCCTCTGGCCCCAGCCATTCAGCCAGTTTTCAATCCACCTCACTTTCACCTCATCCAGCCCATACATGTTCAGCTTCTCTGTGAGGATTTATGGGAGACTGTCAAGGTAGAGGGTACCCGCTGCTCTCTCCTCATCTACCAACCCAGCCATTTAATTGTAGAAAGTTATCAGGTTGGTCAAGCGTGACTTCCCCTGTGTGAATCCATACTGGTGACACCTAATCACCTTCCTGTCCTTCACACGCCTGGAAATGGTCTTCAGGACCAGCAGTTGATCCATTATCTTCTGAGGTATCGAGGTGAGGCTGACTGACTAGTAGTTCCCTGCATCCTCAATCCTGCCCTTCCTAAAGATAGGAGTGACATTTGCTTTCCTCCAGTGCTGAGGACCCTCTCCCAGTCACCATGATTGTTCAGAGATAATCAAGAGTGGCCTTGCAGTGACATTGGGCAGCTCCCTCAGCACTCATGGGTGCATCACATCAGGTCCCACAGACTTGTGTATGTCCGGTTTACTTAAGTATTGTCTAACATGACAATCCTCCACCAAGCGTAAGTCTTCCTTGCTCTAGACTTTCCCTCTGGTCTCTAGGTCCTTAGGTTTCTTAAGGCCTTAGCTGTCTGAGTTAAACATTCACATCAACACTGGGAACTTCTCTGGAGGCTTAATAACATGGGCTATAGTTGTTTAGTGATCTGCTCACAGCAAAAGGGCCACACTCAACTTCAACCCACTCACCTATCCATGCCTACACAGGTGAGATGCCTTTCAAACTCCAAAATTCCTTTCTGCTGGGATTTAACCATACATTTAAACATAGTACCTGTGACATAATTGCATGGCTTCTGCAGCAGCTGTCCCTTCATCCAGCAAAGATGCGTTAGCCACATCCATTCCTGTGATATCGCACACCATAGTCTGGTAATTCAGCAGGCTCTCCAGCCTGCCCTGGGAGACCTCAGGTTGGTAAGGAGTATACTGGGTAACCCTGTAAGAAAAGAATGCTGAGTTTATGTCTAGGAAAATAAACGTGTAACAGAATTATGCCAATATGTAACTGAACTTTGTCATAGGAAAAATAAATTGTAAAGCATAACTCACTAACACCAAAGCTTGTTAGAAAACAGGTTTTTTTAGATGGCTGTAATTTATTACTGTCCTGGAAGCCTGAGAATATTTCCTCTTCTGGTATTGACTTGGCTTTTTACAGGAGAATTATTCTACTTCTCCATTTTCAAAAGAGAAATTACTTTAGAAACAGAGGTGTGAGTGCATCTTGGGGAAGGGAGAGGCGCTCAGTGAGGGAGAACTGAGTCAAGTCACAATATGCAAATGAGAATGCTAAGTTGTATCTAGGTATTGCCATTATCTTTCAATAATGTTTCTGAAGCCCTTTACTTGCCAAGTCTTCTCACCTCTTATGGGAGGGAAGGCACCCGGCATTTCACAGGATCAAGCTCAGAAATATGCAACTTCTTGTGAAATGACAGTTTCCATATGTATTAGTGAAGGGAGGTGAGACTGGCGTGAGTTTTATCTGTTGTCATTTGGAGAACAAAAGGGTAGAGGCAACGTAAGCAATTCCTTAGAAAAGGCAACAATCTAAGGGAAACACTCCATTATAACAGTTCAGAAAAACAAAGCAGCATGGGTCCAGGAATGAAAGGCAAGAACAGAGATCAGACTCTCCTCTCACTGCTGGAAATTTGGGTACTGGATTCCACGGTGATTCAGCACAGACTTTACACCAGTTTGTATTCAGAGTACTGGCCAGAAACAAGTAATAAGTGGGAACACTCACAGCTTCTGTTTTTTAGCAATGGAAGAAAACAAAAGTTGGTTTCCTGAAAGGGTGGTAGTAAGCCCTCGACTTTTGAAAAATGGGTGAAGGTATAACCTTTAAAGAGACTGAAATATTTGGAAGCTCATGTCAAGTAAAGTCAACAAAAGGTGGGTAACAAAGGTGTTTAAAGAACAAGCTGCAGAACCTTTGGTATAGAGCAAGATGAGAGGAGTAATAAAATAGTAATGCAGGAGAGAAGGTAGGAAAAAGGTCTTGAAGAAGAGAATGGAAGAGCTAGAAAGGACATACTTAATAAGTAAACTCAAAGTGTAATATAAGATGCTAATGTATTTAATGTCTATTTAAATGGTACATGTGCTCAAATTTCTCACATATGCTATTCAGTGCAGTGACAGAAGGCAATAGTTATATATCAAATTAGATAAATATTGATGATTTTCCCAAACTAAACTACTTAATTTTAAACTTCTTATCATCATATACTTGACTGCATAGTTCACAAGTGACACCATGTCCTGGGCTGCATGCAACATTGCTCATCTCAATAGTAACATTTTTTTTTTTCTCCATGGCTGCTAAACCCAGTTTTCAGTTTCTCAGATAAACTTTCAGTCTGAGAGTATAAAGATTTGTTTTCCCAAGGGTCGCCCTGCCCACCGAGTTCCCACCAACAAAAAGCATTATTCCCAAATCCTTTGCATGAACAAGGAGTGTTCTTGCTCAATAAAAGAAACTCCTCTGTACTTGAAGTTAACAATCTTACTTTCTCATTTCAGCTAAAGACCTTTTTTTGCATTATAACTTGCAGGAGGAACTAGAAGTAGACTAATAAGAATTAAAACATTGAGATTAATTGAAATGCATTAGAGAAATACTACTCAGTGCAAGAGAAGAAAAATAAAATCAAGAATCATTGGTCGGTACTTGCCAGAATAATCAGTTAATAGAAGTAAGATTTTAGTTAAAGTTGAGTATACTGGCTTTATTGCCCATTTCAACAAAAACAGTTTCATTAAACCACTACTAATTAGGGACTGATGCAAAATGAGACAGGTAGGGAAAAAAAGAGAAAAATCAGTAGTAGAGAAGCAATACTTCACATTAAACTTGGCTGCAAATTTTGCTAAAGGACATTAAAGTTGTAGCTGTTCACATGGTGCAAAATTCTCTATTTTGTTTTCAAAGACAAAGCATCTTTCTTAAGACATGAGCAATGTTCACCCATCCTTACTTGATGAGAACCCCCTTTCCTAAGATTTTATCTTATCTAATTAGAGATAGACTTTGCAATGAAAGTTTCAAAGCAAACCACTCAAAACAGCTATCCAGAAACCTATTAAAAACGTCTCAAGAAGTTCTGCTCATAGTTTATGCTCAAATGATTTTTTAAATGAAGTTTTTATATTGTGTAAAATAAGTTAATAAACCTATTCTTAAACTGCTACTCAGCAGCTGCTAATTTGATGGTTCCCTTGCATAACCTCAATCCTACCCACAGAGCTGGGATAGCACACTATACTACAAAACAGAATTAATAAAGCTTTGTGATTTTGATCCTTTTGATCGGTAATAACAGTTGAAGTAAAACCAATCAATTTCAGAAACGGTGGAAAAAATTCAATCAAGAAATCTTGAATTCCCGTATTACCACAAATTACAGTGCATGAAGTTTAACAGTTATACAGGTAAAGACACCTTTTATAACATAAAAACATTTATTTAAACACTTTCCCTTTTTTTCAGAAGGTTGTTTGGCACTGTCTAAGCATCTAAATATTTTAATGTAATAATTCCACTTCTCCACAATTTCTTCAAACGAAATAGCTGGCTATAGTCTGCACTCTGACTTCTGCCTGAATCTATACTACATGTTAAGTGACTTTTTAAAGTCATTTAAAAGCAAACTCTTTAAAAGTAAAAATAGTTTCGAAAGTAAACTTTTACAAAAATCTGACTTATGGAAGAGCAGAAGCTTTCACACTTGGGAGCTGGGTTTATTCTAGGCTTAGCAACTAAACAGACTATACATTAACTACAAGATTAACAATTATGGCTTCTTTATAGTAAAGTTTGCTCTTGCTTCCACGCAAAGATTCAGAAAACTCCATTATCAAGCAATATTCAGTAATACACAGTAAGTTCTAGCAAAATAGTTCACCATGTATCTTCCTTAGTGATTTTTTCTAGACTCTGACTGACTCTGGATAGTTAAAGTGTTCATAATCAACTCAATACTTTTATCTTGTTATAAATTATATTCTTGCTGTTTTAGACACCTGCAAAACCAATCTCATTCAATGGCAGACTTAAAATCGATCTGGATTTCCCGTTATACAGAGTATTCTTTTTCAGATCTGACAATCAACAAGATGAAACCAACTTAAAGTAAGGACAGACCACTAGCAGAATATAAAGCCAACATACACGAGCCACAGAAAAAAGAGAATTCATACATTTGACAACACTGGAAAACTGAGACTAAAGTTCAGTCATGAATATATGAAATTTTCAAATTATTGGACTTGCATGAACTGGGCATCACTGTTAAGGTCAAAACTGAAACAAAACAAAACAAAACAAAAGGTGTATTTAATTTAAACATGAACATACATAAATATTGCAGTGTAGAAAGACACTAGAAGAAAGCTGTACAACTGGGACCCATCCACCTGCAAGCTGTTCCATCCAGCCTGTAAAATGCCCAAATGCTGTACTGTATATAGAGTTCCAGATGCGCCACTTGGCACTTTATGTATCTTTGAAGAGCAGTTATCAGGGTGTTCCTAAAACAGTATCTTACCCATGAGTTTGAGAAAGCTGGATAGTCTTATGATAGGGCATGGAGACGTGCCACTTTCCACCTGAAGCATAAACACTGCCAGTTTGGCACGCTTTGCAGCTGTTTGTGCAGCTTTCTCTATCCGGTCTACAGTGCTACTAGCTAGTAAGTTTAATAAGTTACACTACCAATGTAAAGATTGCAGGTGTCCTTGGTACGGGTACTTTATTCTTACGTATTTAACGTCTGGGGGCAAAGCAATCAAATGAAAGCAATCAAATGAGCTGTACTTTGTAGACCTCTACACCATGCTCCGTTGTATGGCTTTAGCGTGACTTTAAAAGCCTTCTTGATTTTCAAGGCCTGATAGGTATTTTTATCCATGTAAGCCTCCCAAATAAATACTACACTGTTCTGACATATATGTTAATAAGGAGCCTATATGTAAGCTGGTTTCTGAAACCAAATATTCTTCTCATCTTCAGTTATTCATTTATATTCAAGGCAGGGAACAGAATTAATTTGCTACAAGGGAAAGAGCTCAGCACACTGGGTGTGAAAAAATTGAATGAATATGTTAATATGGGGTACAGCAGAATAAAGACTAAGCACCCATACCAGCAGGACAGGTATTCATATATTTGAGGGGTCTGCGCTGAAAGTCCCATAATTGGTGGCATGCCCCCCAGAAAATCCTTCTGCCTGCATTTTAGAGTTGAGTTGTTCTAAAGATAAAGTAAATTGCACATTGTCCTGCTATTTATTTGTTTGGAAAAAAACAGGCTAATACTTTTGGTAATACCAACTAATTAGTGTATGGAAAATACTTCTAAGACTTCCACCCCATGTTCGCATGGAACTATTAGTCACAGATTGCTAGGAACAATGACGTGTTAGTAGCAGCCAGTAACCAAGACCAAGGAAATAAAGTATCAAAAATAAAGGGCGCTTATCCTCTACCTTCTGTGACTAAGTCAAATCTCTCACCTAGAAGACTGGAATCTTAACTGCAGCGTGTCAGGTCCACAACAGAAATTTCTCTGCTTGTTCTCTAATTTTCAAAGCGTTCTTTGGATAAAAAGTCTGAAAAATATCTACCCCAAATGTTTTGAAATTGCTTCTTTCATGACTACAGAAGTAGTTAAAGTGGGATTCAGACTTAAAAGAAAAGGATGACTATGCTTTTCTAAAGCTACCAGTACAAGAAATTCCTGAATGATGACTTCCCAGGCACTTACTAGTGTATGGTTTTGGTCAGACAGTTTTATATCACAGTAATTAAGCTATTCAGCTTTCATTGTGAACAGAGGTATTATAGATCATTGCCCAAAAGCTTCAAAAATTTTGAAACTTCAACAGTGTCGAGCGTTTTCTTGAGAGAACCTGAGATTTGGGAAGACTTGTGGTAATCTTCTAAAGAAAGCAGCATGGGTCAGTAGTCTCATTTTCAGCCAAAAATACATTTTGTTCTAAACAGTCTCCCCCTGAAATCTCCCCCTTTACTTCCTACCTCCTCTTAGCGTGTTCACGTGCCCGCAATACTGTGAAGCCCTCCACTTCTGTGTTTGCAGACTTCTATGAACGATCTTTTATAAACTTACACTGTATTCCAATGCAAGCTTTGCTCTAACGAATGCCAAGCAACGCGGAACTACGAGTCACATGAGAGAGGCAGAATTGAGCAGAAACAATAAGCCTCCGCTTGCAGCACTTCCCTTGGAGCTGCGCTGTGAAGTGTGTTAGCATGGAAAGTGTCACACACTCAGCAGATGTAAGGAGACTTCTTGAACAGCTTCCATAAAGCGTGTATAGCTGCTTTCGCACGCATACACATACACCCTCTCCCCAACAAACATTTTAGCCTTCACTTCAGCCATCTAAAAGTAGAGCTTTTCGCCATCTAGTCTGACTTTACTGGACACTCCAAGAACAGATTTCTGGGCAGACTCTCCCAGTTGTTTCATTAACACTATACAATTTTTTAGGATTTAAAAATACGCAGTTCATTTTGGCCCACTTACTTTTTAACCGTTTTTATTTTTGCCTCTAGCAACCGACTGTTTGTTTTGTGGCACTGTACTGAAATATTTAGATTGCATATTTTGCAAAAAGTGGGCGGGCATATGGTCAAATAAAACTGTATGGATTTACTGCATAGGTTCCTAGAGCCCAAACCGTGCAACTTTTTCATCAGTTCACAAGTTTGAGATGCAAATAGAGCAGACAAATCCAGTAATACATAGACTTGGAGGTCTACAGATACATAGACCCATTTATGGCAACCCAAAGTACAAAAAATACAGCATCTAAGTAACAATGGCTTTTCATACGGACTAATTTGACTCTTTTGTTTTGTTTGGTTGGGGGTTTTTTTACATATCTATAACCTTTAAATACTACTTTTATTAAAATAAAAATTACTCAGTAATAAAGATGACAGTTATTTTAAAACAGTACAAAAAAAAGGATGTTACTGACTAGAGATACGGGAACTTCTAAACAAAAGGGTAGCAGTGGCATTCAGTCTGTTGGAAAGTGAGAGTCCACATTAAATTTAGTTCTCCTGTTGCATCAATTCAGAGTTACAGTTCTTTAGAGAAATGTCAATGCTAAATGAGTATTTATAATCAAGCTTTAGAGCCTCTGTCAGGAAAAGTCTATCACGAGACAAACCCCCATTATTATTTAGATTAATGCTGTTCATAAGATATAAATCAATGCATCAACATATTTTCCTTTTTACATTTAAGTAAAAAAACCCAACAACCAAACCAATAACATTCAAATTCAAGTCTGTCAGACAGGCTGTTCTTTTGCTTGTCCCAAAAAACTTAAACGTCAACTGGGTGATGAGAACAAAGTACAATATTCTCAGCTTCTTCAGAAATGAATTATCCAGTATTGCTGTCTACCTGTTTTCAGGTGACAGTGAATTATTTCTTCACACAAGAACATAATTTATGAATACACATTCAAACTATTGAAGGTCTCTGGTTTCAAAAAAATCAAAAGAGAAAATAGGAAGAGAAAAGCCTTTAAAATTTTCAAGGCTTCTTACTTCCTCATAAGAAAACCATAATCAGGATATTGCATAGTATTTAACTACCTCCACCCAAAACTGCATACACCAGTGGAGGAGGGAGCTGGGTTAAATTTAGGCAGAAGTTAGGAAAGAATTACTTCAGTTTAGGAGTTAAGTTTTCATACTTCCTTAAAGCAAAAAAATATTCTTGGTTTAGTTCATAATAAATAGGAGCTGTGAATAGAAGTCACAAAAATCAATGAAATATTTTACAGGAAAAGCATCTTCTAAGGTCAAAAGTATTCCTTTTCCTTTCTAGCTTCAGCATGAACAACACAGTTCCTACACTTACACATCAGTATCAAATGTATGAAAGCCTTAGTTGAGAAAAAAGCTTTGGGGTATATTTGCCTATGCTGAAACAAACTTCAGACGTATATTTATAGATACACATTTAAAAAGAAAATGTTGTACATTACCATCCTGCATTCTCCAACAAATTCCGTGCAATGGGCTGAGGCACCGAGCAGTTGTAATAACCCATGCCTATATAGGACCTCCATATCTTGTTCTTGCTTGCAATATTGTACAGAGTTTCAAGGATTTCACTTTCACCTAATTGAAAAGAAATTGTCAGTTAATACAGTTATATATAATGCTAACAGTTTTTAATTGAAATGCCTTGTACTCCTGTGTAAAAAAAAATGCAACATTAGTGATGCAAGCATAAAAACTAGCAGACTACAGTGCAAACCAAGAACAGTAAAGATAAAATAATAACTTGGTAAAATTTTCTAGGAAAGTTTAAATTCTGCCAAAATTATGGAAAAGGCAAAAACTGAATAATAACAGGATTTCAATCCACATGGAAACAAATGACGAGAGAAATGGCTGTAGGAAAATGGCTTATGGAGCCCTTTTTATGCTAATATAAAATACATTCTGGGTCTCTTGCACATGCATTAAAATATATCTCAGAAGGCACCTTTTTTTGGCTAAACCTTGCAGAATCAGCACAGGATGAAGCCATGGCCATCCACAACTTGATTTAGTGTTTCTAACAGAGCCACATTTGCACTAACTGGGCTTACACCAAGCACCCAGGAGTAATTCCTTAGTATTAAGTAATTTTATTTTCTCACATTTTCCCTAAATAGCTGATAAAATGGAACAGTTCTTTTCATTCAGTGTTAGAATGCTTCACCAGTTTATTAAAAAAAAAAAAAGTGTGAATACAGTATTTCTTGCTTAAGAAATTCCATTTCAGATTAACTTTTAAATGAGTCCGCCTATCTAATTTGGAGAAATTACAACAGAATGCTTTTGAAGTGTTCAGATGGAAAGCATTCGCACTCCCTCCGTCCCTCCTCCAACTATAGTGTAGTCTTTGGTTTCTCTTCTACACACTTCACAGTGTCCTGAAGGCTGTGCATAAATCACATTCTGTCAACCTGTTCCTAGCAGTCAACGAATAGTGCTGCCCAACGTCTGCCAAAGGGAAAGAGTTCCAAAACATTTTAGTACCTGAGGATGCAGAAAGACGGTCAGTAGGCTGTCTAAGGTTATGCAGAGAGATAGAATCATAGAATAGAATCATAGAATTGTCTAGGTTGGAAGGGACTTTTAAGATCATTGAGTCCAACCATTAACCTAACACTGCCAAAACCACCACTAAACCATGTCCC
Organism: Anarhynchus alexandrinus; assembly: GCA_008711295.1. Lineage (NCBI taxonomy): Eukaryota > Metazoa > Chordata > Aves > Charadriiformes > Charadriidae > Anarhynchus > Anarhynchus alexandrinus. The sequence continues at coordinate 2,529,753 of VUYV01000109.1, read as the reverse complement.
TAAGCACCACATCTTTAAATACCTCTAGGGATGGTGATTCCACCACTTCCCTGGGCAGCCTGTTCCAGTGCTTGACAACCCTTTCTGTGAAGACGTTTTTCCTAATATCCAATCTAAACCTCCGCTGGTGTAACTTGAGGCCATTTCCTCTTGTCCTATCGGTTGTTACTTGGGAGAAGAGACCGACCCCCACCTCTCTACAACCTCCTTTCAGGTAGTTGCAGAAAGCGATAAGGTGCCTCAGCCTCCTTTTCTCCAGGCTAAACAACCCCAGTTCCCTCAGCCTCTCCTCATAAGACTTGTTCTCCAGACCCCTCACCAGCTTGGCTGCCCTTCTCTGGACACAGTCCAGCACCTCAGTCTCTGGCCAGCCTAACAGGCCTGAGTGGAACTGGACACCGCCCCTCCTAGGGGAGGGGAGCAGACCTTTTTTTTCTTTTTCCCCCCGACTCTGACCTTGGAAACTGCTGTACTGGGGCAGTCGCACCAAGTTCTGTTCATTCTGCACTGCAACTGGAAAAGCAGACTTTGGAATGTGAGGCTACAAATCACCAAAGCAGAATAGCCTGGACCCTGGACATCTCAAAACTTTTTTTCTCTCCATAAGTTACTCCAGGCAGGAGAGATCAAGTCAAAACAGTTAATGCTCTGGAATCTGGTGGCAAATAATTTTCTAGGTTTTGAATTTATTTCTTCTGCAGCTGTAAACAAGGATATTATAACTTTAGCTCTGATTTAAAAACTCATCTCTCCTCTTCCTTCTACTCAAAGTGCTATTATTGCATTCCATACATAAGGATTAATATTTCTTTTTTTAAATCTTCTGGGTTTCAACTAATTCCTTCCACAGTCACATTATACCTTCCACAAAGTTATTTTTTTACTGATCTTCAGTTCTCACTTCAAAGTTCATTTCTTCTCTGCCTTTTACTCAGTGTTACTATTAGATCTAATGTATAAAGATTAATTTCTTGTTTTGAGTAAACTGAATTTTTTTATGGAGACTCAAGAGTCATGCATTTATTATACTTGATCTCAGCAACCTCCAGGGCAAAGTTTCTAAAGCATAGTGAGCAGCTCCACTTCCCCATACTCCTCCCACACAGTTTATTCCAGACCTGCACTTGTTTGTTTATTTTAAGTGAGAGTTTTAACACTGCAGAGAACTTCCTCTACCACTTGCAAAACAGAAGTTTGACGAAAGACAGTTTGGGTGCAGTCTTAGTTGGCTATCATTTAACTTGCTCTGTAGCCCAATGTCACACACAAAAATGCGATTTCTGCAGTAAACACATACCACAAATACTGTGCTATGTGCCACATAGCATTTCCTTTGTTTGCCCAACTGGATGTTTCTTCTAGACTCATTTCTCAGCAAATATAGCTAACAACTACCACACGAAGACGCTGAACTTGTGCTAGAGTGCTCTGAAATAATACCAGTTTCCAAACTGGTCCAAGGCACAAAGCAAAAAGCCTCGTGAGACCGTGAGCAGCTTAGGTGGCAATTAAGCTTAAGAGCAGAACCACATCCCACCTAGAAGAGCTGTGCTGATAGATCCCAACAGAGTATATTTTTAATTATTACATTTTATATGAACTATCTGTGAAGACAGTTACACTATTAGTTTTAATCAGGCTGCTGAAATGCTGGCGGGCACACCCCCTCCACTCCAGCTTCACCTCGCTTACCCTGCTCCTTCGGTCACTACGGAGGCAACAGCAGCAGTACCGGCCAAATACCCATCTCCCACACTCGGCATGCCTCTTCGAAGAGACCTGGGACGAACACTCCTTCCCCTATGCCCTACACTGCCTTGATGCAGCTCACCGCAGCATGTCTTTACGGCAGCAGCCTGTAAGGAACTGCACTCCTGAGTAACGGAAGTCGATAGCCCCTGATTTCTCTGTACAGCCTGGTTTATCCAAGACCAAACATAAGTCCGTGTAGATTTACAATGGTTTAATCTTCATGAATTCGGTGTTCGCTTTACACTGATAGGGTTCTGGATCCAAGTAAACTAATGTAGACGAGGGTGAGGGAAATGAACACATATGTTGGGGTCCAAAGACTGAAGAGCAAGCGAATGAAACCATTCTTAACAGCATCCCCAGCACCAGCAGGAGGGGATGGAGGAGAGCTGGGCTCTTCACAGTGGTGCATGGCAGGAGGGTGAGAGGCAGCGGCACAAGCTGAAATATGAGAGGCTCCAGCTGGAGATAAGGAGAAGCCTTTGCCCCATGAGGGCAAACCCAGCGATTGAGCTGGATCTCCATCCTTGGGGGTTTCACATTCCGACTGGGTGAAGCCCTGAGCAGCCTGGTCTGAGTGTGTGGCTGAGCCTGCTCTGGGCAGGGCCTGGGCCTGGAGATCTCCCCAGGTCCCCACCAGCCTGAACAGGATCCTGTGCCTCTGTCAGCAGTTGTACTTACCACTCCACCAAGCCTAGCTTTTAACAGTGTATTCCCATAATAACTTTTGTGAAAGGGGTCTAACACTGTATTGGTCACTCCGTAAGCAACTAACACTAGTATAAAGGCAGAAGAATGCTAACCACAAGACTGATCTTATGTATGCTTAAAAATTCATTTTCAAATTCAAAATGAAGTGGCTAAGTTTCCAGTTTGGTCAACAAAATTGTCACCAAACCCACAAAATTACATGGACTTTTTCTGCTGTATAAGGTATATACCTTGGAGCATATGTAGTGGAAACAGTGTATCCTGGTAAATATTTATTTATTTATTTAAAGCTAAAACATATGAAGACTAGGATTTTGGCAAACTTCAACACATATGGTTGAAAAAACAAAGCTTGCAAGATGTGTTGAGATACCGGTATTTTTTTGAAATTCTCCCCAGCAACAGGTAAAATAAAGAAGCGATATCCAAAACAGGGAAATCAAACAGAATAAAAAAGAATTTGACTACTGGTGAGAAATAGTTAGAAACTGGCCATCACTCAGCTGTTTGCTTCCAGTTTTCTAAGACAACATGGTTGAAATGCCTTTGAATTCACTTCATTGGGTGTAGACTATAAAGTCTTTAAGAACCTTGTTCAGCAAAAAATAAAATTGCCAGCTAAGTCACTGCAGTTGATCTTTATTACCCTCATCAACACATTAGATAATATCAAAGACAGTACCCAGAATAAAGTTCACTGATCTTGCAGCAGTGCTACCTTGGAACTGTGGAGAAAATTCACTGAGGCTCCCAGCAGTAGTTCTGTGAGAATACTTCATGACTGCTACACCCACAGGTAGAAAAGGCAAAATATATCACAAAAATGGTAATAGGGTGTGAATTATCAGATTATAAAATGGTGATAATGTTATTTCTGCTAGTGTTTTAGCAGTTCACACAGCAGATTTGCCTTGAACTTGTGAGATACCTGCAAAAGTATCTCACTTTTTTGGGTACCCCCCAAAAAAAGAAGAGAGAGACAGAGAGAAATCAAGACAGGAGGAGCAGTTTGAGTTATACAACTTTAAACTTACAACACAAAAGGGAGGAGACTATTTGTCTGATATAGTTTTGCTCACATTATGTCAGGGCTTTAAAAAAAAAAATAATCTAGCTTCTGAGATCAAGGAAGCAAGATTTCAGAACAGCTGATATAAGAAAAAGAGGATGAATTTATTTCTCCTGCTTTAGCAATTAATTTGATTTCTGTTAAAAAAAAATAAATCATATTATATTGAAGCAAAACAGTTCCAAAGCACTGTCAGACATGTAATAATGCTGCAGGGCAGCACAAGAAAATTGCCTGTTCCAGGTGCTGAGTTTGACCAGCAGCTTCCCACAAGGCAGGCAGAAAGCCATCTGCTGCCTCCTCCTTTCACTCAGGCCACCTGCACTCACCCAGCCTGTCTGGGCGGCAGAGGCAACCCGAGGATGCTGCGAGGAACGGAATGCACGCCGGGGCCGAGAGGCAGCAACGTTGCCTGCCTTTCTTCCCCTTACCCCCACGGTCTGCTGCCTTCAGAGGAGCAGCAGCCTGAAAGTGCCGTGAGGAGCAAAGTGTGAGGAGCAAAGTGCCACCGCTGGTATTGCAGATTCCTGCATCGTTTGTGGCAACACTCTGGAGGATGACAATTGTCCCTGCTACAGGCATCCAAAGCATACAGTGTGGACTCCATCAGCAGGGAATCTGAAATGACTAAATCAGCTCAAAAAATCTGACTGACATCAGGAGCTGATTATAAACTCATCCAGAATAAATTTTTAAGGGGCATTTTAAATATCGAATCATAGTTAAAGTAGACAACTGCACGAGGAGCAGTTAAATTTGAAGATACAAATAGCCTTTCTTATAATACGACTGCTGCTGAGCCATATAACTTCTAAAAATGTTCAGACTGGAGACCCAATTAGTTTCTTACACAGATTGTATAATCTGACATTTATAAATTCTAAAACTTGAGAATGTAACTGGGAATATTTCGGAAAACAAAATCATGGCAGAGTCTGTAGACTCATTATTTTTTTTACATTCGAAGCCTGAACAAAAAAGCAAATATATAACATGTACAAAGGCCACCCATTAAATAAAGATGGACATAAAACAGCAGCATTGCAGGGATAAATACGACTGATACAGACAGTAGGTTTGCTGGGATAAAAGAAAAGAAGATTACTCTTGGATAAGATGATCTGTTCTTTTACTGCAAATGGGTCAATCACTACATATGTGCTAAAGCACCTTCAATACCTAAAGAAAAGCTGATTGTTAAAGTTTACTTACTGTGACAGTGGGAAAAAAGCTCTGTAATACCAGCTGATCACAGTTAAGTATCAAACAGATGTCGAGCCTTGTAAATATCCACTGAACAGAAGTTACAGGCCAAAATAACATTTTCCCTGAACAGTATCTGCAGAAATAAAATGACTGTAAAAAAAGCCCCTCTTCCAGAATCGGTTGAGGTGCAGGACTGCAACTTACTGTTACAGGAAATCAGACATTTTGCTGTTTCACCCCTACTGGCTTTCAGTGGCATATTCAGGTGGTTTTACAACACTGCCAGTGGGCTCATGGCAGTAGCCACTTTTAAAATGGCTTTTGGGGTTTTTTTTTGGTCAAAACAGGAACACAGATACTTCTGTTGTATTACATACCAAAGAAAGCAACTCATTTCAGAAACCTCCTAGCACAAGCTACATTCCTTCTCCACTCCATCACTGAGCATGTATGCATGAGAAGAAATCTATCAATACAGGAACACTAATAGATATTGAGAAAGCATTTCCAGTGTAGATACACTTGTACCAGCAAAGATTAGCATTTACCAGAATGGCTTTTTCATTCACACGTAAGCAAAACAATTGTCCAGTTAAGACTAGAGGTTTTCCCTGTCAATATATTACATCCTTCAGGGAAGTAATGAAGCTTGATTCTTCCACTGAAGAGTAGGGCTGTGCTAAACCATCCAGGAAAGACAACACATGTACAAAAAGATTGTGCTTCTGCTGTAATCACAGGTTTTATTTAAGAGCAGTGGAATATGCAGTGCCATTTAAAACAGGTCTTTAATATAAGCTGCATCCACAGAAGCATTTTTTTTAATGCTATTGCATACACGCAGCCAATTGATTTTCTGTCTTTTAAACTACTTGTTACGTTAGCAAGGGATCGGTAATGCAAAACAATCTTTCCTACTGTCACAACTAATAAAAATTTGAAGATACACATATACATCAAAAGTACACACCTAAGACAAGGCCTAAAGCTACAGAAGTTTAAAACAAACCCACAAATATAATTGCTGTGACCTATGATGCTCACCCAGACACACTGTTTATGGTGTGTGCCTGGTTTTCTTGGACTGCGTATCTAAATGTAGCTGTAAGCACTGACTTGCGCGAGACTTCAGTACAGCCTCAGCTGCGTTCCCTAACACAAAGGAGTAGCTCAGGCACAGCTGATTTGTTCAGCTGCACTCTAACCTGTGGAGTCACTGTGATTACATTTTTTAATTGAAGTAATACAGAAAAGTGGAAGTGTATATTTAAACCACTAGGAATTGCCATATTAGAAATTTTATAAATGCTGAAGTTGAACAACACGTTTTGAATTGCCTTGCCCCGTTCTCTCATTGCATGTATCTGTTTGGGGGATGGTGGGAGCAAAATTGTCTTCACACAAATAAAAAGAGCATGTTTAAAATAGAATACAGTTCTTGTGACACTTTCCTAATTTTGCTATTTCCCTCTGTTTTAAGGGATATGATAGAGAAGTAATATACCATGTTCACATAAGAAATCCCACACTGGCGATTGGAAAAGACAGTGTTCTCTCTAACGGTACATTAATGAGCAAGCAAGTTTTACTCAGTGTCCTACGTACAAGATGTTCAATGTGGATCTGCACAACTTTTAAGCTGAGGCTTTTAACTTTTCTTTTACAAGCTGTGGAGTTCTCTGCTACCAATGCAGTGGAAAACTAGTGACAAAAATCTACACATTAAATTACCAAAAACAGTTAGTTCATCACGCTGGATGGAGAAGAAAAAGCAGCAGTGTGCAGAAAAAAGTTTTCTGTACCTCATGCAAGCATCTCTTTTGAAAACTCACTGTTGCATGCTGTGCAATGGGGGACTCTGCATCACAGTCACATTCTTTCAAAGTTTACTCTAAGGGAACAAGAACAGCATAGCAAGTGGAGCAAAATGCCAGTGAGCTAAATACACTGTTAGCTAATGAGGTCCTGTTGCGGCAAGAACTTGCACACAACAGGACATCAGCTAATGCACAGCAATGTAGGAGACATCCACTTCAAAACTGCTATGCAAATCAGCATGAGAACACATAAAAGTTTATCAAGATTTTGACTTAGGTTGACATCACCGGTTTAGTTTTCAATAATGTACAATTATTTTAATGCCTAACTGTACTGTATCACTTTTATGTGATTTAGTAATGTAAAAATTCACCAGAATATCATACACTAAAGAAAAAAAGAAAAAAAGTGGAAGAAAGGTTTTTAAGAAGTAGTTATTGACAATCTACATTTAACCCCTCTTACAGACCTAAAAAATACAATAATATAAAAAGTTATTTTGTCTGAGGGTGAGTGAAAAATCACTGATCAACCAGGGAGCACCTTGATTAAAATATACATTAATCATACAAAACTATGCCAAGCAATACTTGCAGCTGTTATACAGACAGAAGGTGATTAAAATCCACTTATCTACTCCTCCACACACACACACCCCCCATTGTATTAGGATGGGCAGTTACCAAAATACCACTGTACTAATAAAACATTTTAGAAGTAGAAACTTTCAGTCAACACTGTATCCCTCCTGGCCAGAATCTGTCTTTTCAGGCTCCAGTTTTCCTGGCTGTTCATTGTGGCGCTGCCTCTTGTGCGTGATGTCATCTTGGAGCAACCAGATTGAACTGGCCAGGAACCTCACCGGAGCTGCAGGCCTGAAGTTTACACTCAAGTTACAGCCCACGGATGAGCAGTGAAAAAGAGCCAGTTGAGAGGGACGGAATTTTCTACAAATCAGGCAAAGGATCCTGACACAAACACAAAGTTAATACTGATGTAATTGACTCCACGATCTGAGTGGCCACTGAGCTTTGTTAAGTCTCTGTGGAATTGCTTAGGTAGGTGCATTTTTAAGTGTTTCTTTCAGTCACGCAATTTTCAGCATGATATTCACAAGTATATATCAGGATCGCAGTGATAGAAATTTTGTGCTGCGATTGCTAACTTTTAAAAACGCCAATGTCTAGAAACTCACCAGATCACATCAAGTTTGCTACAGCAATTTGCCACAAATTATTGTAGTGCCACAATTGCTGGCTCAGATGTTTTGTATTCCTGCAGTTTACCCATCTCCCTCAATCAGAGCGATTCAAACCGCTAGCCACTAGTCTGTATAACGGAGACACGGGTTTTGCGTGTTATTAGAATACACAGGTTTTTTGTTGGGTTTTTTTTTTGGGGGGGGGAAGGGGAGACAGGGACATGACGACAACAAAGAAGCCCTGGAGAAATTAAATGCCAACAAAAGACAGCATCCCGTTTGAAGCCACAGTCCACACTACGGGGACGATTTTCAGCCGCACTTCTCCCTCTGTATCAGACTCGCGGGACAAAGCACAGGCGCTGTAGTAGCACTTGAGCTCAAAAAAGGGGTTTCGGGCAGCCCCGGGTCTGCCACAGGCATCTTCCTACCGATTCCCAACCCCAGACCAAGGGACGCAGCACCCGAACTACTCTACCGAGTTGGTCTGCGCAGCGTAAAGCCTCGGTGACGGCCCCGCTACGCCTACTGAAGTCNGCCATGCGGTCACTTACAGACGTGGTCATCCATCCTCAGCGGCCTCCGGAGACGGATGCTGGCCGGGATGGTTTTATCCATCAGCTCCTCGACGGTCTGCAAAGAGGCGACCGGACGCCGTTATTAGCTGCCCCCACCCCCACCGCACGGGGGGGGTGGTGGTGGTGGTGGTGGGGCCACCACAGCCCGCAACCGGGGAGGGGGACCCATCCACCCCGCGGCCACCTACCTGCACCCCGACGGTCCGCAGCATCTCCCGCTTCTCCCGCTCCCGCGGCCCGATGTGCCGCCGGGAGAAGTCATCGTGCCGCGGCAGCAGCTGCTCGATGCACCGCGCCGCCTC
>VUYV01000109.1:2417097-2520872 GCA_008711295.1 Anarhynchus alexandrinus | reverse complement strand
GGGCCCGGGGGCGGCGCCGCGCTCGCCCCGCCTCGCCGCCGCCTGCCCGCCCGCTCCCCCCCTCCCCGGGCCGTCCCGGGCGGCCCTGACCCCGCTCCGTCGGCACCGGCTTCCGAGCATCCCCGCGGCGGGGCGGGACGGAACGGACGGGTCGGACGCGGCGCTGCCCCCCCCCCACTCCCTCTCCCCCGGCTCCCGGCTCGCCTGGGTAGACCCTGGTGGTGGTTTTCCTAGGAAACGGGATTTTCCTCCACAAAAGGCGGGCTCGGGTGGAAAGGAGGTTTCTGTGTTTCTGCAGCAGAGCGTGGACTTGCTTTCAAGTTGCGAGCCTTGGGAGGAATCACACATGCCGCTTTCTATAGCTGTTGGGGGGGGTGGAGGGCGGGTCAACTTTATTACTGCCTTAACTTCTGGTGATGTTAGGCTTGGGGAGCGGAGAGGTTAAGTGGAACCCACTTTTCCCTCTGTTTCAGTTCTGCGTCCCTGAGGATCATACCGGCATCCTTATGAACTCGTATCTTTATTAACACAGCAAAGTGTAGCAACATTGACGATGTGTATTTGCATCAACATTTAAACAGAGTGATAATGAAACATAAAAATATATTCCCAAGACGTACATTGATTTCATCTTAATTGTATCACAGATTTACTGCCTGTCTTCCGAATTTAATGAGATCACTAATCACTACTTATGAACCTAAAAATAAATTGACTTCACACTGACTCAGACAAGCTCTCAATTTCTGTAGTAAACATGGAAATACTCCTCTTACATAGTCTGAGTCATCTAAACTACCCTGTTGTCCTGGCATAGGCTCCCATAACTTACACCGGTGCATATGTGGAGTAATGACTTAAGTCCCTGGTTTCAGGGTGAGGGATCCCCAAATTACACACTAAGATGAGATGAAGCTCACTTCAAACAGCAAAGGTGTTTGTTGCAAGGGTTTGCAATATACTAACATATTGCTATTCAAAGATAATGATATTTTGCCTTTCTATATAATTTGCTTCTCTATAAATAAATATAAATCTTTATAAATATGATAGTAGCATGAAGGAAATGAAAACTTGGCTATGACTTTGACTTTTAACTTGAGATAATGTAACAAGAGTGAACAGAGATATTAGAAAAATACATTAAAACTATGACAGTAACAAATTAGTGCCTGTTATGAATTTGTACCGAAACCAATTTCTTTTTAAAGCACTTCCAAATCTTTTCAAAATGATTTGCTGATTTTGTCCAAATATTCTTGCAGAATTTGTCCAAATAGTAAGTGCTCCTTAAAAATTCATCCCTTTTCTCTGGCAGGTAATATTGGGATGGTATTTCACACAAAATAAGCCATTACAGTCAGCTCACCAGAAATAGTAACTTTGATAGAATTGGGGTTTTTTCAATGTGGGGCCAGAATTTTATTGTTGCCTGTAGTGCTATAGGAAGTGAGGTTGGGAGGGAAGACAAGCACCCCAAACATCACAAAACATGTATTTTCTATCCACATTTCTGGCTCTTCTAGAACTAAACCCAGTCTTGCTTCAATTTGAAAACTATGTTTAGGAGGAGGAAGACTGGGGAGATGTGCCAGTCAACAAGGCAGTCGTGTCAAGGCATGCCCACTTCATCTGGAAAGCAGAGTCACACACCTGGAGTTGTTTGTTAAGCCACTCTAGGGCTAAAGCTTTCTCTTTCAGAAACTCAGCCCACAGGCATACATGCATGGCTTATGAGCTTGATCAGTTAGCCAGCTCTCTAGCTGCCTCCTGAAAACTGTTTTAAGGCCTTAACAAGCAAAACAGGAATCCTGACCAAGAGATGCAATAGAAAATGGAGCTTTGATGTCAAATGTGAATAACGCTTCGATGTTAAATTAACAAACCCTAGCTAATCTTGTAGCTTCAAAATAAATCTGTTTTCTGCATGTGCATCAGCAGAAGGAAGGAGGTTTCCTGAAGAAAGGACAGCATTGCAAACCAGTGTCTTGCTATTAAAGCTATTTGTGCAAAGCTGAGAGATGGGTATGTCTTGGCCTAATGAGCTGACATCAAGCGCCTTGCTATGTAGCTGCTAGGGATGTCAGTTTTGTTCGATAAAGCACAAAATTCTGAAGAGGAATGTCCTATATCACTTAAATTCAAGTGACGCAGCATAGGTACTCTTCTTAACATTCATATTTTTTTAGTTTTATTTGAATGCCACAATAAGAAGGACACAAATCTTGCAATCTGCCTTGACTCCTGTTGTGATTTAGTTAAAAACTGTATTGCAATTCTAATACTACAAGGTTTATGGGTTGTGTTGGAATGACCATTCTTCACTCCTTTAAGTAAAAAACTATCACAATAAGAAAATAGTGTTGTATTTTTTTAAGATTCACTTCTGTTCCCTTCTATCACCCAAAGCTGATTGTCTATTCCAGCTGATGTGCTTCTGCACCGCTGTATTGCAGAACTTAAAAACTGTGTCACAGCCTATTTCTGACACTGGCCAATTACAGATACCTAAGGAGGAATACTGGACTAGGACACAAAGATGTACTGATAGCACTCTGAAGTATTTCTACAGAAAGTTAGTGTCCTGAGATTTTTGCGCTTAGGAGTTCTCAACGTGCTTTTTTCACAAATTTGTTCAGCTGCCAACTGAACCCATGTAAACCGTTAGTGGAATAAATACAACAGCTCGCTATTCAAGAGCAGTCACTTTATAATCCTTTCTTTCTCAGTCTACAATTCCTTAAAGTAATGAAAAACACTCACAATGTTAAGGACATTGCAACAATTGAAAAAAAAACAAAAACCAACAAATCATGCGGGTATCAGTACAGACTGACTCCAACATAGGCTGACTTCTGTCCTGATGCAAGATTTTTTTCTGTAGAAACTCCGCAACAGAAAGAAAGGTTTTAGCAGTTTAAAGTACCACCTCTGCTTCCTTTTTCTAAGAAAATTACCGGCCATCACCTGTATTTTCAAAAGTCTCTAACAGATTAGGTGAAGAATGCCTACCAAATGGTCTGTTAATGGCCAGGCTTATTTTAAGTGTCAATCTAGATAGAGGACACCCTCATTAACACTTTACCTTTCTTATCATGAAATAATCTTAAAATGCAGGGGCACAAAGGGTGCAAGAGTTTAGCTGTATCTAATTCAATATTGAAGATCACCTCAATTTCTAATGATAATGGTTTGGAGGATTTATACATATATATATATATATATATATAAAAATTTCCCACCACCAATCCTTATACATGTAAATGAAAACAGATTACAAACATATTTGTATGCATATTTTATACATATGCTTGTTATCAAATAAAATATTCTAGTCCTTAGAGAATAAAAGGTAAAATATGCAGTTGTTCCTGCTTTTGGGTTTGTACTGTAAACATTGCTACCTTTTAATTTGAAACATCTTTATGACAGTTTTTTCTCTTTATGAAATGTTTAATCTGTAACATGATTCTTTGCTTAAGATTTGAAAATCACTATAGCTGCCATTACACATAAAGATGTTAGCCAGGAATGACTTAATTTTATTCCTAAACTTACTATTTAAGTGAGTAGCAATACATCATATTTCTTTTACAAGCAGTTACCGATTGCCAGTAGTGGGGTGAAAAATTACTTCTCACCAGTGCATCTGCATATGCCAGTATTTACTGTGAGGGCTGAATTGCCACCTGTTTGGTTTTTTGATCCCTTTACACCAGCAAAATTTAAGAGCTCCACGAATTGCATGCAATATGTACCTCAGAAACAGTTTTCATGTCCCTAAACTGAACAGAATATTTTGATGACGTCTTCTTCTGATACCCAAGCATCAGAATATGCAGTAGGATCAGCAATGTTGTGTTGAGGGTGGATAGCCAGTCAACTACATATTCCTGAATCCATAACAACCCTCGGGAGCTTTCATGCAGCCGCTGTTGCCAAAGGGCCAGGAGCTGTTGCCAAAGGGCCAGGAGCTGTTTTTGCAGTCTTTACCCACTATTATTTTTTCAATGACCACAGCTGGATCATAAAATAAAACATACATTAGTACGTAAGATAACACAGCTGATGTGGTGGATTTCTCATGGATCATAACGGTTTGGGTTTTGGGCTGCCACCCTCCACAAAAGACTAGGTAACATTATCACACCAGATAAACACAGTATCATGTTGATTCTTTAGGAGCCATAGTCATGCTTCCTCAGGGAGATGTTTGCTATGTAAACATCTTAATGTTAGATTAATATATATTCAAGCTTTTAAGCAAATCTTCTTTAACTGACAGTCCCTGCGTGATAGTCTTTTATTTGTTCGGAACTCAGAAGTATCCCTGCACCTTGATTAGAGCTGACACTTCATGTAATTTCAAATCTTGTTTGTTTTCAGTTATTTGATAAATGGAACTTCAGAGAAACTGAAGTGTGCTTCCTCCCAAGGAAGTGGTTTTACTCATATGCACATCCATACCTTCAGCGTCTTCATGGAGCAACTTTCATTTTAGTTGGTGTTCGAAATACAATCCTTAACAAATCTGCTATGTTCCACACTTGCTAAATCAATAGAGCAGACCTACAATAGTCTACAACTCTATATCATAAATCTCAAAGTATATTTCATATCACAAAGGAATAATAATTAAATATTAGTATAACAAATTGTGTGGAATCAAATGCATTTCTCCTCTTCAAAATGAATGTAGCAAGCAAAACCATTTAGGCTCTGCATATATTTCTTGGATATACATTTACAGATGCAGGGGGATATATAATCTACTACCTTTCCTATTGATGTTTAAATATTCAAATACAGTTTTTTTCTTATCAAATAAATTGTTAGCATGATCTTTTTGACAAGGGAGAATGACACAGAGAGCTCTGATAAAGAAGTACAGGACTGTGAAGAAAGGAAGGAAAGGAGAAGTTAAAAAAATCCCTAAGAGTTCAGAAGAAAAGACATGTGGAGATAGGAACATCTAAGTATCCTTGAATATTAACCCTGGAACAAAGTCCTTCCAATCCCATTTCTTGTGTGGGCAAATGGCTGAAGAAGGCAAGTGTTTGAAGGTTTTTGAGGTACTATATGTTGTTAGTGTGGTTTCTCTGTTTCCTCTGTCAAGGAGCAGCAAGGGCCTGCTGTTCCCTCACACCAGACCAGGTGCTCCATGAGTAAGGGGAGTCTCCAGAGCAGGCAGGGTCATCCCTGGTAGGGCATGGTCCCACAGGGTCTGGTCATAGTAGGGTGAGCCAGGTGCTGGTAGTAGGATCCACTGACAGTCCCAGACAAATGATGAATCAGGTCCAGGGTCCATCCAGAGACTCCAGACAAGAGCAAAAGGAGGTAAGACCAGAGATAGGCCTAGAGACAAAGTTTCAGCTTGAATCTGAAGTCCATTCAGCAGACAGGGTTAGACACAGCGGACAATGGGCATCCAAGGGACCCATCCAGGAGACAAGCTAGCTACCATGCAGGTTTGAGGTCCATCCAGACAGCAGGGCCAAACTAGTCTGGAGACCACCACTCTGGCAAGGCAGCTGAGTGCCTGGGGCTGAGAGGAAACGAAGACCCTGGGTTCATGGGCAGTGGGTGACCTGGGTGAGGCTGGTCAGGGCCAGTAGGTCCGACAGGTGCACATGCGGCCCTGACTTTCTCCTGTAGCAGCTGAAACAATGCTGTGTTTAGGTAGGGACTCTAGGCTGGCTTTGCCCACAGGCGTTTAGATTACTTTAAAAACTCCTGAATGATTCCAGTCCTCTGGCAAAAAAAAAAAAAGGTCTCCTAACCCTTCAGCACAAGTTAAACCTTTTTCCTACTCCACCTCCTTTTGTGTTTGGAATTGGGATATCCACAGAGGAGATAAAGTGAATTAACTCCAAACATCACCGGTTTGTTCTCCGTCTGCTAGCTTGCTCCCTCGTGCTGTGATCAACTGAACTGCCAGACATCTCTGTGACACATGGCCAAGCAGGGCAGCTGCTGCCGCGTCTCCATGGTAAACACGTCTCCTTCCTGAAAACTGTAGGATTACAGTCAAATAGGTGGTGGTGGTTTTTATTTTTCTTGTTATCACTGTCATTTCTAACAGATGTATTCATCAAAATCTACTGCCAATCCTTACAAACGCCTGCCACTGTCCTCTGTAAACCTTCGAAAGGAGAAGGCCAGGAGGATCTACACTGTATTTCTTACAACATCAGAATTATTTGCTGCTCAGTGGGTGATTTTCTAGTCTTTCTTTTTGTCTCTAGCTTTTTTTTTTAACGTGGTTCAAAGGTAAGCTTGATAGACCTTGAATGCAAATTCAGTTACTTAATACTGGATACGTTAAACCTCTTATCATGTTATTTGTGTCCATTGGCTTTTAAATACTGAATATGACTATATGATCACAGCATTGCCTGTGCAAATACTTTATATCAGTAGAAGTTATCTATTAGGAAAACCTATGTAATAGACATTGCATTGCAAGAATTTCTCTTGCCCAATCTAGTTTTATTAGGCAATAAAAAAGTTCTCTCTGTCATGGAGAGAACTGTATACTGCTGACCCTAACAGGTGTATCATGACGACAAGGTACTGAGATATTCTTTGGGAAATAAACATCTGTCCTTTTTTATTCTTATCTAGGAGTTAAAGGTATTATGCAACAGAGTACGCAGATTTTGAAAATTCAGGAAGTCTAAAAGGTTGCTTTTCAGAAGACTCACTTTTGCATATGCATGGGGGTTTATTTTGTTATTTTTACATTAGAAATGGAATTATAACCTTTGTTTGTACTTCAGGTAGCATGCCAATACAAACTGCTGAGATGACAGCTCCAGCAAAAACTTAACATTTCCTTTTCTTTAAAAAAAAATATCTCAGATCCCAGATGTCTGTCTGTTTTTTCAGTTCAACAGGTGTTAATGAAACCAAACATTAGTTTGAAAAACATTGACTAAAAATCCCCTCCCCTTTGCAAGATCAGATCACAACTCCTCATCTTTCAGTGTTTTTGTCTTTTCCAGAGTTTGAACAAGGTCCCTCAGCAATAGGAAATAAATTACAAAGCCATTTTCTTTTGCTCTGTTTGAAGCAAAGGTTTATGAAGACTTGAAATTCCAATAAGGGCATACATCTTTCCACTATTCAGCTCAAAGCAAAAGATTTGGGAAGAAGGAATCCTGCAGTTCCTTACACTGTAAAGCTTCTAGGGGAGTTTCTGAGTCCTCATCTGCTTAAAGTGGGCTTCTGCTTCCAGAGCTGCAATGATTTATGATTTTAAGAGATTCCTTAAACCAGTTCTGCAAATGAAAGAAGTGATTCCATCAAAACATACTCTCTATCAGTTTCTAGGTGGCCTATAATCAGTTATGGCGTTTTGTTTGACCGTGGTCTGACTATACCTACATATACACAGATTTGCCCATGTGACTGCAGATGAAGTTTAATTTTCTGATTGAATCAATCTAACATTTCATTATACTGAGACCAGCCTAAAAAGGGGAATGCTTTTCTTGCCTGAATAAATTTAGCTGGCCTGCTAAAGGATCACAGATCAGTACTGCAGTCAGCACAAGGTAGGACGCAGGACTGCACAACCAGGATAGTGGAGTGAAAGGAACGGAACAGGTTCTTCTGACAACCAACCAGCAGCTGCTAAGGTTGATTCAGCCATCTTCTTGAACTACATTTGGAATCAATTAGAGTATCTGATATTTTACAAAGTCCTAATGAACACAGCTATGTAGGCTCTTAAACACAGACCAAGATTGAATCAGCACTGAAGAATCTGGCTCTGAAATCAAAACTGAATAAATACTTTAATGTTACATAATGTCTTAGTTAACATATAACTTAGAAAAAGCTTGAAATTTTGCAATGGACTAGTTCTGGTATTAGATGTCTTTTTACTGCTTCTCTTAAAAAAAATGAAAAGTAAAACTACCAAACGTGGCTAAAATACAAGCTTTTAAACAGATCAGTTCCCATACATTTCGTAGAGGCTTCTTAGGACTTAGCCATACCTGCTGCAAACATTCCAGCTACAGTGAGCATGCTTTACCTTGGGATGGCATGATCTGACCATGACTCACCATTGACTTATGCTCCCTGAATCCCTCAGGGATTGCACGTGATTTGTACAGCCATGATTCTGCAGCTGTGGCCAAAGAGCCATGCAATAATGTTGGTATAGTGCAATGCTGTATCAACTTACTTCGCCTCTTATCAGGACTCTTTAGCATGCTAATGAGGTCAACTAATTCAGAAATTTATTATTTAGTGCAGTATGGTGAGGCAAAATCCCGACTCAGGTGGAGAAGGAATAATGCTCAGACTCTGAGGAGCAACTGGAAGGCAGACTGCAGCAACAAGCTGAAAAATGCAGCTTGGGATACCCGGTTTACAGACCAGAGTTGATAGCAAATGCTGGTCAGAGTCAGTATGGTTTATGTGGAAGGAGAATGATGGAATAAGCAACTGGTGAGAGTAGAGATCGAGACAGGACTGACCAGTGGCAAAGAACAAGAGAAAAAACAGGGGAGTTAGGAATAATAATAATAAGTGTAGCACTGAGGAAAACCAAAAATCAAATAACTACCTACTTGCTAAATGTATGTGCTCTAGGGAGACAACAGCGACTTGAAATATTCTAAAAACATATTCCAATGCATATATCTAGAGACTAGATTAAACCTGCAAAGGAAATCCTAAATCTTCATTTCATTATTTTCAGTGTTTCATTTTGTTTGAATGTAAAATATAGCAGATGATAGGTCATAATCTGTAATTAAAATAGCATGACAGTACACAGTGATGGGGGAAGCTGAGAAATCTTGGATGCTACTAACAATTCCTTTGCTGTATTTTAACATAATGTTGATAGAGAAAGGACCCGCTATTTCATATAATTTTCTCATTATGGCCATTCTCTCAAAGAATGACACGACAAAATGTTAACTAATAGATGAACAGAAGCAAGAGGGAGTTGGAGTTTCCATAGGACTAGCATCTGAAAATCATATAGTTTCATATTACACCTGCTCTTACAGAACACTATACCTGTTATTCATGGATTAATATGAAATGTGTATCTTGATTTTCCAATGGACACTGAGATAATCAAGAGCAGTCTGTTAATTTATTACTGTAGTGATGAGAACGTTAGAGATCACCATCTTCTAACAGTGCTAATATATTAGCCTGCCTAAGTGCAAATATTTAAAATGTATCTTCTCTGTGCTTACGTTTACCAATTGCAAAATGGCATTATGCAACTCTGTCTTTGGCAATCTTTTTAAAAAGCTGAAATAAATAATAGAATCAACTCACCTTTACTTTTTACTTGATTAAGGTTAACATAAACCAGAAATAGGGTCTCTGAAAATTTTGCAGAAGGAAAGAGCACAGTTGCACTTCCTCATCTGAATGAGAACTGCTTTTTAGAACCGTGTGCCACCATGGTAACCTCTGCCATGTGAGCATAAGGAGCTTCCAGAAACAAAAGGACCCACGATCCTCCTTGCTGCTTTAAAATTAAAGGGCAGAAATATGTCTTTCCAAAGAAACGGTGTAGGCTCGTTCATAGGGAAAACACTGAGCAAGGAGCATTGACTAACAAAGTCTGTACCTTCTTGCCTAAGCGGTTTTTAATCAAGGTAAGCAATACGCATTGTTAAATGGGACATAGTACTCAGAAGCTCTTAAAGTAATAAAATGCAATAGTGGCAATGAAATACAAAAAATAGATTCTTTCTGCTTCCCTGGTCATATCTCATTGTATTAAGTCCTTTAGTCATATATGAAATAACCAAAGAATTAAACTCAGGTCGCCCATTATTAAGAAGCAGATAGCAGAACCTGAAAAATTATTACTTTCCATTTTAAATTTCTGACCAGTACCAAGTAATATGTATCATATTTCTCTAAGAACTTTTGTTTATAAACTAGCCTGAAAATTTCAGTAATTACTAAGCAGAAAATAATAGAAGAAATTAAACGGACCAAGGATGAAGAGACCTGAAATAATTGCATGGAGTTAAGATATATCTGGAATACTGCATCCAGCTCTGGAGCCCACAACATAAGAAGGGCATGAACCTGTTAGAGTGGGTCTGGAGGAGGGCCACAAAGGTGATCAGAGGGCTGGAGCATCTCTCCTATGAGGAAAGGCTGAGAGAGTTGGGGTTGTTCAGCCTGGAAAAGAAAAGGCTCCAGGGAGACCATATAGCAGCCTTCCAGTATCTGAAGGGGGCCTACAAGAAAGCTGGAGAGGGACTTTTTACAAGGGCATGTAGTAATAGGACAAGGGGGAATGGCTTCAAACTGGAAGAGGGTAGATTTAGAATAGATATTAGGAAGAAATTTTTCACTTTGGGGGTGATGAGACACTGGGACAAGTTGCCCAGGGAAGCTGTGGATGCCCCATCCCTGGAGGCATTCAAGACCAGGCTGGATGGGGCTTTGAGCAACCTGGTCTAGTGGAAGGTGTCCCTGCCTATGGCAGGGGGTTGGAACTAGATGATCTTCAAGGTCCCTTCTGACCGAAACCATTCTATAATTCTGTGATTAAAGCAGTATAATGATCTGCAAAGCAAGATTAATTGGTCTGTGAAAATATATATGAATAGTAAAATTTATGAACGCAACAATTGAATGTTCAATATAATAGATTGTTGTCCAGTGATAAAAGGAGGATTTACAATAATCTGTTTAACTAAAAAAAAATATCTGAGAATTACAGCTTTAAGGATTTTCTTTCCTTCTGAAATCAATTTACTTGTCTGAGGTTTTAGTCCTGTTTAGAAGTCAATGCAGATATATCCTTGATAAGAACACAAAACGGCTCGCAACTCTCCCTGTGGGTACCTTAAGCCATTTGCATAAATTTATTTGCTGCCCTTTTAAACATGAAGTAAATTATTCATTAGCAAATAATGTAAAAATGGTATGTCTTTTTCCAGTTCTCATGAATGAGATTCTTCATAATGTCTTTACTTAAGAAAGACCCGACAGAATCCAGCATACTGCCAGTCATATGATTGTACTTAACAGAGAACTTAACACAGAACTCTTAGCAAGAAGAAAAAAGTTCATGTAAAATCTAACCTCCCTTGTGTCCCCACATCCCCATCCTCCTGTGTCTCAACCCCTGTTGTCCCTTCCTGCCCCCCGATAACCCAGTCATATTTCACTATATGCTCCTCGGCCCTGCAGAACTTGTTGAACTTATTTTGATAACTGATTAAGAAGCAGAACGCTGTTGGTTTGTAAACTACTTCCTATACACTTGTTATGGGCTGAATAAATCCTAACCCTCTTCATGATCCGTGCCTTCTGATATATCTCAGTATTCCTCTTTGCCACTTTTAGAGGGCTTCAGGAAGCTAAAGGGCCATGGAAAGGCCTTTGGGATGGAGCAAGGGACGGCTTTTGGTGGGAGAGGATCTGCCAGCTTCCCTGGTAAGTAAATATTATTAGTGTGTGCTTGGGCTTGTGAAAGAACAGAACGTTAAATTTGAGCGTCACTTTGCGTTGATTTAGAGATATATACAAATAGTTCACAGAGCTGTAATGGATACCATGCCAGTTTTAAAAATAACAATAAACAGTGTGAGAAACATTTGTTTCATAGCTGTTTTTAGAACTAACAACAATGAAAAGCACTATTTTAATGCTGACTATGTTTCAGACTTGGTCAATTTTGTTCTGAAATGTGGCCAATATTTTGTACTTTTGGTTTATCTAGGACTGTTGAATGACCCTAATACAGGGTCAGGATACAGAATTGATATTTAGTAGGGGATACAAATATTTCTATTTATTAGCAAAGTGCCTTTCTTTTACCTCGCTACTCCATGAAAATCTCTGAAAATGAAATCATTACCATTCCTATCTTCCATTGCTCGTATGTTTTTTCCAGTAACTCATATTCTATTTTAACAGTCATTTCACTGCCATATTAATTACAGTACACACTACCACTGCTTTTTACTTTGTATGGAATAGAATATTTTTCTCTTTGTAGATAGTTACCAACATATATTTTTCTCCCACAAATAAAAAATAAGAAGCTGAGTATCTCCCTTCCCATGATGGTCTCATGTACCAAGTGCAATTTGTTTCCCATACTTTTTATAACTTTATATTCTTCTGTAACGGACATAGTTATGTTGTCCTACCTCTCTTTAGCCCTCTAGATCAGTTAAGCAGTTCAAGAGTTGGTGCTAGAGCCCAGTGAAACAGAAGTGTTTCCAGCTTCTCACAACTCAAGAGAGGTCACTCTTAGAGTATATAGTTGTGTAACTACCTAAGATCAAACCTTATCAATTGTTTCTTAAGGGTGTCATTTTGTTCTACCACTGATCATAACTTTTAGTAAGATGTATGCACCTATGAAATGGACTTGATTATACATTGAAGTTTGTTGAGCTTCTGTCCTGGTTTGAGGTAAAACAGGACCAATTTTGTTCAGTAACTTTGCTTCTTAGCTGGGCCTCTTCTAACTACTGAAATTAACTGCATATTGTGCAGAAACTGATCCCTCACAGAGTGATAAGACCTATGTTTATAGCTGATGCCCAGGCATGGTATGCAGAGAGGCTCTTGCTTATACTTATTGCTATAACACCCAAGGCCAACCAACTTTGTTATTTGCCCCGTTGGAAGGTTGGAAGGGGAAAAGTGTAGAGTGTCCCACCTGCAGGGGGGAGCAGACAAGGACAGGTTTCCCTTTTGTTTTCTTCAGTTTTCTTTTAGAGCAGCTTTCCCTTTGCTCTGTTATTTCCTTTGCTTAATCACATTTGTCTTTTTTCCTCCTTCTCATAGACAGAAACACCAATCTGAGACCTCACTAAGCACAACTGTGCACTCTTTATTTACATTTCATCTTCTGTTTTTATACAACTTTACATATAAAATACTTACTAGCTCTCATTTTTACATTCTAATTCTGTCTATCAAAATAATGCCACTGATTAAACCACCTTCTTTTCTTTAAAACCATAGGCATGAATTTTAATGCATGTGGGTCTCTATAGAAATAACTATAATCTTTGCTTTTAAAAAACCCCTCATATAATAAGCAATACCTAGCAAGACTAGTTATGATTACTACCTTCCTCTTCTGCTACTTTTGGTATTAGATTTCACTAGCACTCTATTATTTGGGAAAACAAGCTTTAGTGTTCTACTGTACCATAATATTGTATTGACACATAATTCAGCATTACAATTTTTTTTTGAAGATAACTGTAAGTTATTTGTTGATAAGACATAAATAGTCTTATTTCTAGTGTTGCAGTATCTCACTACTGTCAAGAAAGAGGAAACTTTACCTTTCCTTCTCTTTTTTCCACCTCTTCTGGTCCAGTTCTCATTTGCGAGTTTCCTCCTCCTTCCTTGAATAATGAACAATTTCATCTTGCTAATTGTGCAGGAAACTATCTTTCTTTTTCTGGATTAGTTTTCTGCTCTGTTAATGAGCTTGATCAGCTAAAAAAGAAGTCTAGTAAGTGGTAGGAGTGTCTCAAAGTGAGAGAGGGACAAGCAGCAGCAACAAGCTGTTAGACCCACCCACATTTTCTATTGAAATTGCTGTCTTAGTGTAAGGATTTTCATTTACCAAAAAAATATCTATAGAGTAGTAACTTAAAATGCCTGAAGTGTCTTTCAATAGTTTTGGCTGGAGTGGGGAAAATGGACTTTATTGTACAAAAGTCTTTATTTTGCCAGAGTCAGGTCCTCAATCACTTGGATTCCATTCTTTGTAAAACCATCTGTAAATTAACCTGAAAGCTCTTACTTAAAAGACATAGGAAAACAAGTACAAGTCATTCAAGAATTTTTTTTCAGCATTCCTCCTATCCCAGAAAGAAGAGAAATATATAAGGCAGGTTTATTTCAACACACTGGAGTAGAGTGTGTCAAAGCTTCATAAAGTGTAAACCACACGCCTTGCCATTTGGTCTTACACTGCCAATTAGTGTAGTCTGATGACTACTATAAATCTGATGAGTGTCCAAGAGTGACACTTATGAGAGCTGGTTGCCATAGCTGTCAGACATAGCCTGTATTTCATTTTGCCTTGGAGTAGGGGAATGCAGTCCCTTCTGGAAATGCTGCAAAGTCCTTTGATTTGATTAAGATAATTTGATTAAGTCTCTTGAGTTCTTACAAAGTATACTCAAAGTTACCAGTGCCTTGTCACTGTCCCATCTGTTTGTAAGCTTGCCTTCCTTTTCTTGATTTATCTTTTTTTTTTTCCTGACTTATAAAGTTCCTTGTGTGGATGCAACTGCAAATAAGCAGCAATGTTGCAGGGTACACTAACACTACATAGGAGTCTTTACAGAAATTTGACAGAGAGGCTAAGAATAATGGGATTGTAGCATGTTAGGGAAGATGGGAAGCCCACAGCAGCTCACTTAATTTCTGTAAAAATTCAAAGTGTGTTCGTGCGACATCTCTCTCAGCAAGAACACCATAAAAGGAAGAGAAAAAAGGTATTTCCATCTACAGCTGGATACTGTTAGCAGTACTTTTTCTAAAGAATGTAGGAATTCCCAGAATGCCTTTTAAACTGGAAAGCAGAGAAGCACAGCCTACAAGTATGTCATGACTTAGCTTCCTTTTATCCAGTTGTGGTTGTAGGGTGTGACACTCTTTTCATTAATCAGATTTCTTAACAGTATCTCCCATACTGTACAGGAAATTTAAATCCTTTAATTTGAAAAGAAATGATGCACAAAAGTGTTATTTTAAAATTTATCTTTAAACTTTGTAAAAAGAGTTTAAGACACAAACAAATGAAAAGCTGTACTAATAAAAGGAGGCAGACGAGAACCAACGGACAATGAGAACCACATAATCAGTGATGGCTTGCACTGGTCACTATTGAAAATGAAATCTCAAATACTCTTCTGTTCACACCAGGTGCCTACTGCTTTTATGACATTTCTGTACGGAAAGATCCTTTTTATTTACTGAAATAATCTCCTAATCTATCAGAAAATTATCTTTTTTTTTTTTTTAATCACTTGATTAATAAGATGAGTCTGCTTGAATGGAGGGTCTAGTAAGCTCCAGGGCTCATGCAAGATAAGTGATATAAGCAAGTGTGTGGGGTTGTGTGTGGGGCTGTGTGCAAGAGAAATGCAATCTCATCTCAGTAGAAGCAAGCTGTTGGATTGACCTAAACTGTGTTAGGAGAAATACCCTGTATTCAACACAAATGCCACTCACTGCCTACCACATTTAGGAGCAGACAGCAGAAAATGACAGTGTACACCGTGACAAGGCTCAACTTCTTTTTGGCCATGCCTTCGAAATGCATAGAATGTCACATTTCATTATCAAGCTACATTTTGGAAAACAGAGGATTTGGGTACAGCCCAAAATCAGGACTTGCATGTGTGTGTTAGCAATCTTACTGTTTTATTCTAATTGGGTTACTTCACCAGTGCTACAATTAAGTTAGGTGTGCAGTTCCCTCCTCATCTTCTTCCCACAGGTTAATATTCTTCATATTGTTAGTCTTGGGCTGAAAGATACCTTAGGATGTTTACTGCAATACCATATACCATTTCCTACATCTGCCACCCCTACAGACATTGTTTGCTTCTCCATCACACTGTGTTCCCTTCCCTTTTTTCTTTATACTAAAATATCCCATCATTTTCCCTCAGTTGAGGAGGACCGGGTCAGAGACCACTTGGCCAAGCTGGACATCCATAGGTCTATGGGCCCTGACGGGATGCACCCACGAGCGCTGAGAGAGTTGGCAGAGGTTATTGCTAGGCCACTCTCCATCGTCTTTGAAAGGTCATGGGGAACAGGAGAGGTGCCGGGGGACTGGAGAAAGGCCGACATCACTCCAGTCTTCAAAAAAGGCAAGAAGGAGGACCCAGGGAACTACAGGCCGGTTAGTCTCACCTCTGTCCCTGGGAAGGCAATGGAGCGACTCATTCTGGGTGTCATCTCCCAACACGTTGAGGAACAGGAAGTTATTGGAAGTGGTCAACACAGCTTTACTAAGGGTAAATCATGCTTGACCAATCTGATAGCCTTCTATGATGTTATAACTGGTTGGCTGGATGAGGGGAGAGCTGTAGATGTCATCAACCTTGACTTTAGCAAGGCTTTTGACACTGTCTCCCATAACATCCTCATTAGGAAGCTGAGGAAGTGTGGACTAGATGAGGTGACAGCGAGGTGGATTGAGAGCTGGCTGTGTGACAGAACTCAGAGGGTTGTGCTTAATGGAGCAGTGTCAAGTTGGAGGCCTGCAACCAGTGGTGTCCCCCAGGGGTCAATACTCAGTCCAATCTTGTTCAATATATTCATCAATGATCTGGATGAGGAGACAGAGTGTATCCTCAGCAAGTTTGCTGATGATACCAAACTGGGAGGGGTGGCTGACACTCCAGAGGGCCGCGCTGCCATCCAGCATGACCTGGACAGGCTGGAGAGCTGGGCAGAGAAGAACCTAATGAGGTTCAACAAGAGCAAGTGCAGGGTCCTGCACCTGGGGAGGAAGAATGCTAAGAACCAGTATAAGTTAGGGGTGGACCTGCTGGGAAGCAGTTCTGAGGAGAAGGATCTGGGGGTCCTGGTAGATAGTAAATTATCCATGAGCCAGCAATGTGCCCTTGTCGCCAGGAAGGCCAATGTAATCCTGAGCTGCATAGGGAAGAGTGTGCCCAGTAGGTCGAGGGAGGTCATTCTCCCCCTCTACTCTGCACTGGTGAGGCCACAACTGGAATACTGTGTCCAGTTCTGGGCTCCCCAGTTCAAGAGAGACAGGGAACTGCTGGAGAGAGTCCAGCGTAGGGCAACAAAGATGATTGAGGGATTGGAGCATCTCCCTTATGAGGAAAGGCTGAGAGAGCTGGGACTCTTCAGCCTGGAGAAGAGAAGACTGAGGGGATATTGATTATTGTGTACAAGTATCTAAAGGGTGGGCTGAAGGAGGACGGAGCCAGACTTTTCCAGTGGTTCCCAGTGACAGGACGAGGGGCAATGGGCACAAGTTGGAACATAGGAAGTTCTGTTCAAATACATGGAAAAACTTCTTTATGGTTAGGGTGACAGAGCACTGGAACAGGCTGCCCAGGGAGGTTGTGGAGTCCCCTTCTCCGGAGATTTTCAAGACCCGCCTAGATGCAGTCCTGAGTAATGTGCTCTAGGCAATCCTGCTTTGGTAGGGGAGTTGGACTCAATGGTCTCTAGAGGTCCCTTCCAACTCTGAAGATTCCGTGATTCCGTGAGTACATTTGAGCATCTATTTGGAGCATGCACTCTTCTGTACACGCTGTAGCCATCGGATGTAGTTTTGTTTCTAATATTTGTAAAGACTTTATCACTGTGTAAAATGGTGGGTAAATTTTTCCTTTTTGCTATTCTTTTTAGTATCAGTGAAGCCAATTAATTGAATGGATGTCTGTGGAAGAACAATTTGGCTCAATGCCTTTGACTTTTAGCTGTTAAGAGCCATTCTTTATTTTGGGCATAATGATTAAACCAAAAGAAAGTGATTGTACAGAACACTTCAGAAATTTAAAAATGGGGATAAGCTGGCGCCACAGCTCACAAAAGAATTAACAGACAACATTGCATGACCCAAAGCATTTCGCCATCTGTACTTTGCAACACATGGAAGAGCACACTGAAGTGATAAAAGGGACACAAAGGAAAAAGAATAAAAGGCATATTAGCTGTGGCTCAGCTGGAGAATAATATTGCTTGTAGCAATAGGCTCTGAGATCAAATGATGAATTTGCTTCTTTAAAAATCAAATAAAAGGTATGAGCACAGTAACACTGATTTAGCAGTGCATGCTCTCAAGAACCTGCACAGCCAGCTGGCTTACTCATTTTAACTGAAGTTCTAATTTGAGATTCTGGTCCTATAATTAATTCTGTGATGTCCTAAGATTTTGATCTGGTTAAAAAAATCAGAAGCTATGCCAGCTGTGCAACCCCCAATAAAATGGGTTTGTCCCAAATTTAAAAAGAAATATTAAAAATCCGCATTCTTCCTTCTTGTTTGAATATTCATCTTCGCACTGTCATTATCCTGGCATAGTCTTTTATGCATATAAAACTCTGAGAGCTTAGTGAAGTCACATGGGTGCTGCAGAGAAAATGGGCAGATACTGTGCTTAAAACTTCCTCTTCTCAAAATCTCTTCTCAGAGAGTAATTCCAGAAGTAATCCAACATTTTCCCAGGATTTTTATTTATATCCATGACAGAGGGACTACCTTCTGCTTTGAATACATCTCACTGAGCAGCAAATGGGAATTTAGGGCTAAACTGGTACTCTGTTGCATTTTGCACATTTGGGTGAAAAAGTAGAAATGCAAGAGAATTAAGCTGATGAATGACTTTCATTTCTGTGGAACTTCTGACCCTTTCTTATCTTTCCTTGGATGACCCCTGGATTGGAGCTGTCACTGATGTCATTGAAGTTAAAAACCTTGGACTATTGTCTCTTAAAATGTCATCATTACCCTGGACAGATATTTGAAAGTCCCTTCATGTCTTAAAAAAAAATAAAGAATTTGCTCTTTGGAAATGTTATATGTTGATATACGTCATGTCAACACCCAGCAGATTAGTATATATATTCCACCACTGCATAGTGCAGGGGGGAGGAAACAAGAAAAAAAACCCAAGCATCATCCTCCATCCCAACTTAATGTCGTTACAGAAACCTGTCCTATTGCAGTACTAAATTGGCACATGAGGGTTCATAATCTTTCACCAGGACTGGGAGTTCACATGGAAAGGAAGAGTAATGAGATTGAAAATAAGATATGGAATGGGTATACAGAAATAGAATTATAAAAAGCAATCAACATAAGAAGCTGAATTTTTAAAATGCTATGAGAACAGAAAGACCAGAAAAAAGATTTTCAGGAGTGTTGGTATAATTTTTTAAAAACAGTATTCACAACCTACCCTCCTACTGCACGTGTTTCCCTTCATAACTTGTAAATCAGCCTGCAACTAGAATTTATCCCAGGACTGATTTTAGTCTTTCCATTTAACAAAGTCACTTTGTGCATTTTTAATAAAGTCAAAATGTACCATGATGAGAATAAGGCTCTGAAAGTGTCAGAAACTTTACTCATTTAATCCTTGCTTGTTTCCAGTGCAGCAAATGCTATTCTTCATTGTTTTACAGAGAGAAAAAACAGAATCAAAAATCAATTAAGTGTCAGGTGAAGTCAGTAAGAATATTTTTCGATTTCCTCAGGTACTCTGATGTTGTGGGTACTATTATAGCACTATTAATGGGATGGATAGCTGAGTCTAAGGACAACAAAAGCTACATGAAATCACGTGTGAGGCCAAAACCATATTAAACCATATTAATCTTCAAGAGTTGCTTGGTTACATTCCAAGATCTTCAAGGGTTCCAAATTCATGTTGCTTCTCAGGGATGTGAATTTCATTAAAATAAAATGAAAAAAAAAAATCCTTGTAAAGAATTGTGTAGACTTCTAATCTAAAAATAAAATTATGGGAGCAATGCTTTTTTTTTTTAAAGGAAGCTTTCTTAATTTCCACTTATGATCATGGGATCACTAGACTTTCCTTCAGGCTGACTTTTCTTGTTAGTCAACTTGTGGCGGAGTCCAGGTCTATCACGTTTTGGGGCTTTCTTAACTCAAAGAAACTAAGTTTGATGACTGTTCCTTGCATCAGGCCAAGAGATGCCTTCTTTTGATTGGAGAAAGTTACCCAACTGTTAGTTTCTGCACTGCTTTTGGAAAAAATACCATAGTTCATCCAGACCAATTTATACTTGTGGTTTCAAATCACTTACAGGAATCACACAGGCTAAACCAGACTTTCAGCTCTTTCACGGTATCCAGCGGTCAGTACTTGCCCAGTTAGTGTCTAGTGCTTCCTCTTAGCTCCTCCGTTACCTTTCTTGGGCAGAGAAACACTTTTCAAGACAACAGTGAAAAAACATCTCTCATTCACCTGCTCAGTTAAAAAGCAGAGAATGCTTTCTGGATGAGGGCTTATAATGGAACCTAATTCATTTTTCTCAGTTCAGCCCTCAAATCAGACAACTGCAAAAAAGGACAGTGACGGTTAAATGCCACTTGCTTGCAGGCTTGTATTTGTCAGAGTCTGGGTGGACCGACTGGACAGTTTACAGAAGTTAAATTTATGGTTTAAGTACGAGCAGTTAGATTACTGACAGAGCTAAGCCTTACCGTCTTTCTGTCGTTGCAGTCTAAGCAGGTAAGTCGTTCTTTGTGTGGAAGAAAAGACATGTTAACTGCTTGTGGACAGAACAAACAAAAGATAAAGACTGCCACCTATCGCGTCCTGAAATTAAACACAGTTTCTGCATACAGCAAAAGAACATGCTGGTAATCCAATGATGGAACAAAATAAGCAAAGAGGGCAGAACTTTCTCTTCTAGGGGCTATTTAACACAGTAAAAGAGAATTCTTTTCATCTGGCTGTCCTGAGTTCAGTGCTTCAGCCATCTCTGTCACTTTCCCAACAAAAAGATTTTGGTTTCTCTAACACATAGCTTTATAACTAAGCGGGATCGGTCTTGACACTATGCCCAATTTATAAATTGAAAAACTTTCCGTTCCTATATTCCAGTGGATATTGGCATCAACAGATCATATTCACAGCAGGTATAAAGTACCTGGGTGAGGTACTTAATCACAAGATGTATTTGCATCCTTTTTAGGGTAAGCTTACATACATTGATTCTTTTATTTATTTACAGTGAAGGGAAAGAAAAAATTCTGCGTTCTTTGTCCTTGTTTGAATATTCATCTTCACCTCATCAGTAGCATGGGATTGTCTTTTGTGCATATAAAACTCAGTGAAGTCACATGGTTGCTGCAAAAAAAACGGGCAGATATTGTGAAAAATTTGACCTAGAACACTACTAAAAATAGGTCACACAACTTGCTGTACTAAAAGAAAAGAAACATAACTTCACTGACACAGATGGGAGACAAAGTGACCTGGTTATGTATTGTTAAATTTTTCATCCCTTTTGCACTACAGTACTATCAAGATTCCTGACCATCTGACCAGTACTAGTGGAAGTTAGCATTACATTTTTCATAAAACTGACAGGAAGAACACGACCAAAGAAAAATCTAGTATCACCAAATAACGCAGTGTTATTTAACGTTTGCTCTTAGATACTAATGAAACCTTTGACTGTTCTGCAACTGAGCCGAACTGGCTGGGAGACCAGAACTTGAGTCTCTGAGACTTAACGCTTGAGTAGACTTGCAATACACTGTTCCAACACTATTGCCCAAGCACAGCCCATGGGCATCCTTTAAGCAATATGGCATAGCTCTTCTATTTTATCCTGACAATTTTTGAGGAAAAAAGGCTATTGGCTGAAAGGAATACTGTCTGGATAGGTAAGCTTTTTCATGGAAGTGATCAATATTAAATACAATCAGGTTTCCTCTATGTTTAATATAAAATGTCAAGAATAAATATAATAAAAATAAATACTGAATGTGAATTCTCAACTCAGAAGTTGTACATATGATTATCTAGTCTGGTCTTTGTGCCAAGGTTTAGGCTGAACTGCTGTTCTGGTTTGAGGTAAAACAGGACCAATTTTGTTCAGTAACTTTGCTTCTTAGCTGGACCTCTTCTAACTACTGAAATTAACAGCATACTGTGCAGACACTGTTTACTCTCAGAGTGATAAGACCAATGTTTATAGCGGATGCCCAGGCATGGTATGCAGGGACCCTCTTGCTTATA
Source organism: Anarhynchus alexandrinus (assembly GCA_008711295.1). Taxonomy (NCBI): domain Eukaryota; kingdom Metazoa; phylum Chordata; class Aves; order Charadriiformes; family Charadriidae; genus Anarhynchus; species Anarhynchus alexandrinus. The sequence continues at coordinate 2,499,118 of VUYV01000109.1, read as the reverse complement.
CTTATTGCTGTGACACCCAAGGACAGCGAACTTGGGTACGTGCCCCATTGGAGGGTCGGAAGCGGAAAAGCATAGAGGGGTCCCACCTGCAGGGAGGAGCGGACAGCACAGGTGACCCAAAACTGATCAGCGGGGTATTCCATCCTATCTGCCTCATGCTCAGTAGAAAAGTTGAGGGATCAAAGGGTCAGCTCTCTCTTTCTTCAATGGCCGAGGTCTGAGGAGAACTCCATCTGTTTGTCTGCCTTTGATCCCAATCCTGAATCCAGATCCGGAATCCAGTTCCCGTTGGTCACTGAATCCGGTGTGGGACTTCCCCAGTGCCAGCTGGTGTCGTGATCGTCATCCTGGGAGCTTAATATGGTTTTGTATATATTTAATTTTTCCCTTTTTTATTTTATTATTAATATTTCATTAAAGTAGTTCAGTTCCTTCTAAACTCATTAGTCTCTTTTTCCCTCCTCTGCCTCTCTCTTTGAAGAGAGGTGGAGGGGAGCATCTGTCGGTCCCATCTGGGGTGCGCCATGTCCCCAGTGGCCAGTTTGGCCTAAACCGTGACAGCTGCCCACTAAATGAATGGCAGATGCTCTCTATTAATCCCTCTCCCTTCCCAGAAGGGAGAGAGAATAAGGGAGAGAGACTTACGGGTTGAAAAAAAACCCTAAAATATCTATAATGAAATATTAACAATAAAAAGAAAATATAATAATATTAATAAAAAAATAATGAAATACATACAAATATATACAAAACCGTATCGAGCTCCCAGGATGACGATCACATCACCGCCTGGCACTGGGGCTGGCCTCAGTGGCAGACAGAGATTTTCACTCTGAATTACATTCAAACAGCCAGCACTCACATCCTGATTTATAACTCAATGCAGCGTAACAGAAATCACAGCAACCTGCACAGTCTGGACAATAATATCAAGGAGCGCGGCAAAATCCATCTCCTTGCACACAGCTTCTCTGCCTCGGGCGAGCAGCACTCTGCTTCTGGTGTTTGCTGCCATCTCATGTGTTTTAAGAAGTATTTCAGTGGAATTCTACAAGAGAACTTTTTCTGCCTCAAAAGTGACCTTACTTTAGATAGCTATGCTACAGTCACGTTAAGCAAACACGTTGCTTAAAATTCTGAAAAGTTTTCTTAGTATTATTGCTGCACAATATGGAAATAACCTACATTCAAAACCAAAAATTATATATTCTGCACCAATTTGGGTAAAATACCATGCTGTGTCCAGTTTTTGGCTTTCCAGTGTATGAAAGACATTGACATACTTAAACAAGTCCAGTGGAAGGCCACAAGATTGTCAGGGGCTGGAGGATGTGACATAAGAGGAGCAACTGAGGGAGCTGGGTTTGTTCAGCCTTAAGAGGACAAGGTTTCTGGGTGATCTTATTGCTGCCCACCATTCCCTAGAGGAAGGGCACAGAAAAGATGGAGCCTCCTTGGAAACACACAGTGGCAGGACAAGACAAACATAAATTGCAATATGGGAAATTCAGATTATATTAAGTAAATAAGTTTTCACCATGAGTGATAAAACACTGAAACAGGGAGCCTGAGGTCTCATGGAGGACAAACTCATAACTTAGACATCAACTCCTCAAACAGGAGCGACTTCTAATCTCTGACAAGGGGGGTGAAAGAGAGAAGGTACTTAAACTATCATACAGCAGAAAGGACATTTTTTGTTCAGAAGAGTGTGCTGCCTAGATATTCCATCAGCAACTTAAAACAAAGGCAAGGGAATGTACAGGTTACATCCTCTTTTCTTAGTGGCTGTGGTCACGTGACCAGAGTTTTTGTTACTAGCCGGCACTGACCTAAAGGCATAGCCCAAAACACGAAAGGAAGGAAGAAAGTGCAGAAAAGTTTACTTAAACCTCAGTAAGAAAAAAATTCTTCGTGCCAGCTAGAACATGTCAGCAAATCCACAGGTGCTTTGAGGCGAACTCATGAAAGTAAAGAAGGTGATCAGTGAGTACTGAAAGCATCGTGCCAGAGCACTTTAATAAAGCTAAAATACTTATCTATTGACCATGCATAGCTACATAACTATTTTGAAGGCAGCCAGTGTCCTTACATCCATTTGGCAAAACAGAGGGGCTAAGGTACTGGCTTTGAAAAATGACGTCAAGGAATAGTTTTTCACAGCCACAGCATGATGAGGGTTAATGTTCTCAGGCTACCCACCTGCACCCTCAGTCCATTGCTTTCGAGTGCTGAGCCATCGGTACAGACTGGGGTGTGCTCTGGCAGTACCATGTCACACTCCAGGCACTTAATGACCTCATGGAGACTTGTAACCTGAAAGAAGACCAGATGAGGAGAGGCGCTGACTCAACGCTTTCAAGAGTCACGGCCATACTTTCCCTTCAACAAGTCCTCAGCATGAATCTTACAGATCATATTTGAAAACAATCCTAAGTCATTGATCTTTTGCACTTTATAATTGAATCAACAGCGAACAAACTGAATGAGAAACTGCATTCAGCTGCACTGTTTTCCCATAAGCATTAAAGAAACGTTTTCTTCATCCCCCCCAAAGGCTTGAGGAAGAAGGCAACCAACTTCCTCTGTTTCTCCTACTTACATTCAGTGAAATAAAATTCCTTGCCTTAGGCAGATGAGGATGACTCATTTTACACACTGCTGGGAACAGTGGTGCTGTACAGATATTTAAAGACACAGTTGCATGAGTTTTCTTGGGACTGAAGATACAGTATATAGAGCACTACCATCATTTAATGTATAGTACTGTGTCCAAATGACAAAACAACACGGAAGTCTCTGAGCACAGTACAGTTATAGCATTAGATATGTTCCTTTAAAAAAAAAAAAAAGTAAAACCTGTATTTTCAAGTTCCATTAGTACTGAAAAAAGTCTTTGGCACTTAAAAGATAAATTCAAGTGTAAAGTAAGACTTCCTTTAACATAATAGGTATGCTTGAAGAAGCACATCTAAAAAGGATTTGTCCTGTAGCTATCTTTTGGTCATTCTTCACTGCTTTATTGAACATAGCAACCAGAAGCTAAAATAAAAGATAAACAGAGATTACTAAGAAAAATCAAAGCACATCACACAGTTAAAAAAGAGTGATTTATTTTAGCAGCAACCTCAACAGTCAAAATGACACTGTACCGTGGCACTTTAGAAAGTAAACGCATGACACGCAGCATTGTAGGGCTTAGTTACTAAAAGCAGCATTAAAGTTTGGAAATAAAATCATTTTCATATAGCAGTACTGATAAGGGACAGGACGGTGTAAACCACCTTAGGATAACCAACTCGACGTAGTTGCTTGCTCTGACAGATCTACCATACCTACGGACCAGAAAGGTCTCGCCTATTAAGCATCGCTGAGGTTAACAGACCGACTTTCTTCCTGAGTTTAGGGCTTGCGTTTTCCTCGCGTGCTTCCCGGTAGGTGCCGCGGCCGGCGGAAGGCAGCGCCAGCCCTCCGTTCAAGAGCAGACACCGCTCGGGGGCGGTTAGATATGTTCCTTTAGGCAGAGCGGGGCAAGACGGGCAGGCAGAGCGCGGCCGCCTGGAGAAGGGGGCAACCGGCACCTACACCCCTCCTTCCCACCTTGGCCACTTCCCCCAGAGACACCGCTCACCCTCCCGCCAGCAGGGCGGACGGGCCCCACACACCTGTGCCCAGCCCGAGCCTGGTCCGCCGACGCTGCCTCCGCCCCCCTCAGCCCCCGCCTTACCCCTGGCCACCGTTAAGGACGCCAACCGCCGCACCGCCTCCACCCCACCCCTCACCGGCCCACGCCCCGCGCCAGGTGACCACCCTCCGGGCACGAGCGCTCCCACGTGACCGCCGCGTGACTCCCCAGCCCTCACGCGGCCGCCACGCCTTGCAGGGCGGGGAACGCCCCCCCCGCTGCAGCCGCGTTCCGCCGGGAAGCACCAGCGGCGCCGCCAGCCCTCGGCACGTGACGCCGGCGCCCCTCCTCCGTCACGTGTTCTCTCTCTCTCCCCCTCACCCGCCGGGGCCTCCGCTCTTCCCCGTGCGTGCGCGGAGAGCTGTGCGCGTGCGCAGCCGGCAGCTGTCATCCGCGCAGGGAACGGGGCGTCCCACGGGCACGGGGAGGAAAAGCCCCGGGGGGTGGGGGGGAAGCGGAGCTGCACTGCCGCTCGTTCCCCCTCATCCTCGCTTTCCTCTGGCTGCGGCTGCTCGCTTAACCCTTTACCGGACAGGTGCGGAGCGACCTCCGGGCCGGGTCGGCGGCGGGCAGGAGGAGGAGGAGGCGGAGGCGGAGGCGTGGGGAGGGCGGCCTGCCGGCTCGGAGAGAGGGTGCGGGGTGCGGGTGGGCCGGGGGTGAGCGGGAGCGTAGGGTAAGGTATGGCCGGGGCGGGCGAGAGGGAAAGGGTGATGAGGCGGGGCAGAGCCGGCGGGGAACGGGGTCGGGCCGGGCTGAGCTGGGAGCGCGGGGCCGCGGCGGGTGCCAGCGGTGGGGCAGCGGCTGTCCGGGCTGACAGCGCCGGGACAGGCCGTAAGAGGTGGGGTGCGAGGGGCGGCGCGGCCGCCGTGGCGCCCCGACAGACCGCCGCCGGGGTGCGTGGAGGGGTCGGGATCTCCCCCCCCCCCCGCTGGGGCTTGCGGGGGAAGCGGTGCGGGGGCTCCGCGTTGCGAGTGGCGGCTGGGACCGGCGGGAGGGAAACGAAACCGGCAGGTGTCGGAAAAACACGTCTCGTGTTCCCGTTTGCGGCCGGCGGTTGTGGGTCAGGGCAGTCGGTGGAAGCTCTGCCAGAGAGAGCCGGCGGTTTCCCCCGGTGCTGGGAGTGAGCGGGCGGGCGGAGTGGGACACGGCGTTACCTCTCTCCGCGTCTTTCTGGGCTTTGGTGGAATTCCGTGGACTTCCCGAACTTTTTCTGAGGAGGCGCAGCCGCGGGGATGTAGCTCGCTCCTTTCTGCGTGTCCTTACGGCGCTCCTGGAAGTTGTAGAGTGTCAGAAAAAGGCTTTAAAGCTGTCTTCTGGTTAAAGTTCTGCGTTAAGCGCCGATTCCACATCTGCCCGGCTGTGGTTACCGTGCTCCACGCTTTCAGAGCCCGTTTCGGGATCAGGGCTTGATGCCGTGTTAATAGCCTTCTGTTAATGAGCCTTCCCTCTCCTGCAGTTGATTATACCTGGCAGTCTGAAATGAGAAGTGTATGCAAAATGCTTTTTTTTCTGCCAGGTTAATTGCGTTAGAAAAAAATACTAGGTGTCCGTGTGTTTTTTAAAGGTTTATACTAGCCCAGAGTGTAAAGAGCACTTACTTTTTATATTATTAAACTGCAGATTTATGAATCTTTGCACTCAGTTTTCTGAGACATTAGCAACAGCAGCAATGGAAGTCACCTGGTGGCTACTAAACCAGTAGTTTTTTAAGCTGAAACACTTTCCACAAGAAAGAAATGTACTGGCTATTTTTTGTCACCCTACAGTGGTTTTTTTTTTTNTTTTTTTTTTTTTTTTTTTTTTTTTTTTTGTTCACGTTCTTAATGAGCCAAGAACGGGAAAATGACTGTGGTATAAAATTTGTCTTGGGCTCTACCCTTGTTTTTCCTTGAACTGTGATAACTAGCTGATGGTATTGCTTCACAAAAGTGCCTTCTGAATGCAAGACAATGGAAAACACAAGCATAACTTGCTTTTCAGTACTCGAAATGAGGGTAAATTGACCCACTGCCAGTCATGCGTATCATATTCTCAACGTTGATTTGGAGTGGTACTGATTTTATTGATTGGTGGCAACTGATGGTTTTCTTTTAGCTAGGTGCAGATACAGATGGGTGTAAGAGGAATTTCCTTTCTAGGGACTGACCTGTGTCTCATCTGAATAAGCAGACATGATTAAATAGCTGTTGGATCAGCTGTTTACAGACGACATCTGTAAAGGCAGTTAATAACATGCCTGTCGTGGTTTAGGCCAAATTGGCTACTGGGGACCTAGGGGACCCCAGATAGGACCGACAGAGAAAGGGAAAAACCTTGTGTTTTAATTAATTTATCTGTGAGAAGTGTCGACCTTCAAAGATTTGTGTTTTTTTTCTTCCTGTCTTCCGCCTTTTTGCCGTTTACTGGAGCTTTCTTTGTGTAATTTGTTTAATTTAGGTTGCTGAGTAAAGGTTGTGGACATTGATATTTTATATATTGAACACACAGAAATAATAATCTGATTTTCCAAAATACGAACACACTTATTTTATGACACAGGTGTGAAGCAAATAGCCTAAAGTTATTTAGCGCTTTTCCTTGTTAGCTAATCTTTTTCTTTATAGCAGAGCAGACGTAGCAGACAGTGTTTTTTCTCCTTTCTTGTTTAGCAGTGCTTTCAGTGCAGGGGCCAAAGTGGGCACTATTTGGCAGCCTAGAGATGCCTCCCACAAAGCATCTTTGGAAGAAGTATCAAGTCTTGTGTAGATTAAAACCAGAAAGTTTTGGTTCCCTGCTGGTGAGGGGTGGAACTCAAAGTACTAGTTAGTTCATTTTACACTAGAAGCAAGAAGTGGATAATAAGCCTGCCTTCAGAGGAGATCTGGCAGCTTAGTATTAATGCGGAGAGAGAATACTAAAAGTTGGTTTCGTGTAGTGAAGACTGCAAGTTTTTGTGCATTTTAACCAACTGTGAATTAACACATGCTGCTTTTCTGGTATGTTTCATTCTGTTTTAAGAGAATATTTTCTAGTTGTGTGAATCGGTGTCTTGCTTGCAATTTGATTAAACACAATTGCTAGTTTGGATTTCTATATTAGGTATCAAACAAATGAAACTTGGAAGATGTTTTCCAATTCTGTATTCTGTGTTCTTGTGAGCATATGGAGGCTTCTGCATGGAAGAATGGTGTTTAACAGATAACTCTGGCTGAAGTGGGATATAGAGGCCCTTTCCTTTTCTTACAATATAGGAGAAACAATCTTGTAGATTCTGCACTTATCAAACAATCATGCAGAATGAAGTGTGTGATCAAGCATGTAATATGGTATACTTCTGCTCTGTAGATGTAGGTAGTTAAGTCTTCCCATATCCGGCCTTAGTCACTAATGTCAAAGCATGCAGAAAGTTATTCTTTTCTTTATTCCTCTCTTTTCTGTGTTTTTTTTTTTTTTTCTGTTCTTTTCTTTTGTTTTGGCAGCCCCTGAAAAGTTTGTATTCTTTTATCACATTTTTGTTCTGGTAGTTAACATACTTAGCAAAGTTTTTTGTTTGTACAAGCTATGCAGTTTAAATGCTACAGAATTTAGACGTTTAGAAAGCACTTCCCCCTGTCATCATAACTGGTGAAATGCGTTTGCAGCTTGGATTATGCGAATGCGGGTAGCATTAATGAGATTTCGTCTTGCTGTGAGTATATGAGCTTTTCTAGTGTTGTACTTTGACATTTTGAATTAGGTTCATTAGGATTCTCAGGCCACATACTGACATAGATGTAGATGATTAAACTTTGCTGACCTCACGTTTCCACTTCTATTGTATTAAGACAAATGTAGCATTAATGTACTCCTGACTGATGATTTGAAGGTCTTTTGACAGGGCCTTACAATGACTATAAACTCCTTAAAAGGAGGATCAGATTCTTTAACTCAGTTATTGGCTCTTTAGCTGGCAACTGTCCTGGTTTGAGGTAAAACAGAATCAATTTTGTTCAGTAACTTCGCTTCTTAGCTGGGCCTCTTCTAACTACTGAAATTAACAACATATTGTGCAGACAATGTTCACTTTTCTCAGAGTGATAAGACCAATGTTTATAACTGCTGCCCAGGCATGGTATGCAGAGAGGCTCTTGCTTATACTTATTGCTGTAACACCCAAGGCCAACCAACTTTGTTGTTTGCCCCGTTGGACAAAAACATAGTAGGGTCTCTTCCTACAATGGCTGATGTCTGAGGAGGACTCTGTTCGTCTGCCTGTGATCCCGATCCTGAATCCAGATCTGGAATCCGGTTCCCCTCCGTCACCGAGTCCAGCCTGGGACTGGCTCAGTGCCAGCTGGTGTCGTGATTGTCATCTCGGGAGCTTGATACGGTTTTGTATATATTTTTCATTATTTCTTTTTATTTTATTATTAATATTTCATTAAAGTAGTTTAGTTCTTTCTAAACTCATAAGTCTCTTTTTCCTCCTCTGCCTCTCTCTCTGAAGAGGGGTAGAGGGGAGCATCTGTCGGTCCTATCTGGGGTCCCCTAGGTCCCCAGTAGCCAATTTGGCCTAAACCACGACAGCAACTTTGGACAAGTTTGCATTGTATCTAAATTTTGCAATGTTTAATCAGACATGTTTCAAGACATAGACAAACTAGTTGGTCACCAGGATATTAAAGCTTTATGGGTAGGCTTTGCAGTTTATTGGATCAGGCTCATAGCCTGAGTTTGTTTGACCAAAGCTTTCCCATGATTAGCTAAAAAGCTTCTTTCTTTCAGTGTTACGCAAAGTACTAATGCGAATTTGACTTGAGTATGTGTTCTCATTTATCCAAGTTACCGTCTGCTTTCCTAGATAGTCATGGACAACCTTGTCAACATGCAGTACTGCCTTGCAAGAGGGACAGAAAATGGCTGATTACAATGTTGATATTAGGGATTTAAAATAACTGTAAAAAAAAAAAATCCCTGTACCTATATTAATTGTCTTTCCATTTTATAATTTGCAGCCTAAATGGACATACTGCCCTTGTTTCTATAACTTTGTATTTACTAGTCGTGCACATTTTCATTGTGTAGTAGTAAATAAAACCTCGAAGTTTTATTTCTCAGCTTGTACAGCTCTATAATATCACAACATAGGTAGTTACGTATACACCTAAGTGGAATAGCTAAGACAGTGATAGTATGATTGCAGTGCGGATTTTACTTTAGAATGGCATCTTAGTAGTTATGTTCTTGTCTGCAAAAGAACCTCTGAAGGCCTCTTAACTCTCTTATACTGGACTATATTTTATGCTCTCTTGTTTGGTAGGGTGTAACTGAATTTTTGCATGTGAGAAAGAGGGAGGAGTAGGAATTGGTGGGAGAAATTATGTGGGACTCTTGAATTCCACAAAGTCCTTGAGATGATTACATAGTGTGTTAGAACTTAATAGGACTGAATTGGAAGGCCAACATTTTCTGGTTGGTTTGTAGCATAGCCTTGTATTTTGTGGTAAATTTAAACATGTAACTCAGTACTGGAGCGTACTGTTTTAGATTGACATTTGTAATGAACATTCCTGCAATAATAAAATTGTGAAATGAATTTAAGAAGTCTCAACTGATAGGTCATAGCTATAAAGGTGTTAAATTACTAAGAAATCATAAAATGGATAGCATCATCTTATGAGGACTATTTGGACTTCTGGTGTAGCGAGTACTGCATAGCCTTTATGATCTTTCTGCCTCCTAAACTATGGAGGTTATATAGTAGAATCTGCTCAAGGAGTGTTCTTCCAAACATTGTGCAAAGAGCTGTTTTACCTAGGAAGTTCGTGAGACGATGTCTTTTACTGAGGAAGAAGGGTAACACAGGAGCATGGATCAAACAGTTTATTACCACCAGAAGTAACAGAGCTGGCTGGTCTGTGTGGTCATTTGGTAGGGACATGGACCTTTAGATGCATGGAAGCAGGTAGAAAAACGATCCTGTGAAAGAAAGGATTTGTATTTTTCACACTCCAATGAAGCTGGGTAAAAATTCTGCCTTTCCATTGCTATACATGTCTTCATCATTAGTTGAAAGTTATTAATTCTGCTTGTGATATAGATTCAGGTTTATCACAGTACAATTCAGATACATGCTTGAGCTTTGTCTTAGTTCCAGAGACTTAAAAAAAATAATCAGTTAGTATCTTTAGTTTGGTATCTTTTGCAAACAGGATCTTAGGAACCTAGCAGCCAGGCAAGCATGCTGGCATGTGTGAAAGTGGAAGTTAGCATGAGTTAATCACTATTTATTAGTTTGATTAACAATCCTTAAATTAACTAGTTTATTAATTGTGGCTAAGTGCTAGGGTATATTCAGTTCATTTGGTAATTACATGTTTGTTTGGTACATTGGTGTTTTTAAAGCAGCTCATATTAAAACTGATAAATTTTGGTGAGATGTCTTGGTTGAGAGGAATTTTTATGATACTAACTTATGCGATAATTAGTTTGGTGTACCTGTTGGTTGAAATCAGACACTGGCTAAAATCATCCTGCAGATTTTCTTATAGCTAAACCACTTGGATATGGTTTTTTCTTGTCACCTTATCCCTTTTCATAAGGAATGCAGGAAATCAGTTGTCTTTCAGACTTACACCCCTTCACCTTAGACAAATTTAATTCCAAAATTTATGGAAGACAGACCGTCGGGTTTGTAGGAACACATACAGGCACTGTGCTTGCATATGTTTTGTGCCCATAGACAAAACTAGGATAAAACCAGGATAAAAAGGTTTATCCAAGGGGTCAGCCTCTTTCTTCAATGGCCGGTGTCCGAGGAGGACTGTCTGTTTGTCTGCCTTTGATCCTGATCTGTGTGTTCCTGAATCCGGTTTCTGAGTTCGGCTCCCATCCGTTCCTGAATCCAGTCTGGTTCTTTCCCAGTGTCTGACAGTGACGTGATCGTCATCCTGGGAGCTCCATATAGTTTTGTATATATTGATATATTTAATTATTTTCTTATTAATATTGTTATAATTTATTTTTATGGTTTTATTAATAATATTTCATTAAAGTAGTTTAGTTTCAACTCATGAGTCTCTCTCTCTCTCCCTCTCTTTTTCTCTCCTTTCTGAAGGAGAGAGACAACAAAGAGAGCATCTGTTGTTTGTTCAGTGGCTGGTCCAGCCCAAACCATGACAGCCGAAAAGCTGATTTTTATACAGAGAAATCAAATATCCTGTTTGATTATATATCAGGCGTGGCTTTACTGTCAGTGAAGCATTATAAATAGTAAACACTGTCTATTGCACTTTGCAATGAAGGAAAGCATGGCTTCACCTTTGGTCATAAAGCCAAGTTTCATTTTCCTGGGGCTGATCATGGTAGCAAAATTATATGTGGAAATTTAATGGATGGGAATAAATGAGGGGTGTATTATGTACAAGCTGGCTGTTTACTGCTGGTGGAAGTTGTCCCAGTTGTACACGTTAAGGTATGTTTGCCTATATGGACTTGATAATTTAAATGCAAAAATACCCCCAAATTAAAGCAGCACTGATTTTCAGAATGGGAGAGTTGCAGAAATCTAGTTAATTTCAGTTCAAACAGGGATGGAAAGTAGTGTGGGAAGGAGAATAGGATGTTTCTAAAGCTGGGAGTGTGGAAAAAGAAATCTTATTAAGTGCTAAGAATGGAGAGCGGTGTGCTGGGTGAAGTGGGGAGGCAAAATGAGAAGAAAAATAAGGACACAAAAAGCAGGCTAAATGTTGGAGTACCAGTAGGAGAGAACCATGGAAAGACATAAAGGCATCTTCCACATACAGCTTTCTTGTGCAGTGATTCATACCAAGCTGAAAGGGACATGAAGCTAATGAAATTAGTGGCTAATAGACTCACATACAAGCAAAACTTATGGTGACAGTATGTGGCATAAAAACCATAGTTGCATGCATTTTGCAGCTGGAGAAAATGAGAAATAAGTGAGATCAAAATCACTAAAAAGCTAGTCACAGTTGAGTTATTTGTATTCTGGGATCAGCTTTTTTGTAAGATTAAGGAAGAATTTTGTGAACAATAGATGGCACATGGGGATGTATGGTTGGCAATTTCAACAGCTGCTGAAGCTAAAATATATCTGCCAGTTGCATAAAGTTTAGTCTTTTCATGATTACTGTATCTTGGTATGAAACAGAAGTATGACTTTGTTTTTAGCTATCCTCAGTATAGAAGGGGAAATAAGGGGAAACACTGATTGTCTTTATGTGTATCACTTGAATGCTTTGTTTCTGTTGAAGGTATTTCAGAGAATGAGTGTTAATGTAGTTTTGTTGTGAAACTGCTGATGTGAGAGTTAGGAAATCCACGTGCTCTTTTCCTATGTTTGCAGTGTGAGTGTGAAGTGAGTAATCAATTTTCTCCTTATACTAAACGGAAACAGTGGTATTTTATGAAGTGTGTAGCTTTTTACTCTAGATTGTGCATGTGTGATGTAAATCTCTAGACAGAGAAATGCAGCAACCTGCAGATGCTAGTACAGTGTTAAAGGTTAACTTGAGAAAATGTGCCATAAAAACAGAGGTATGGACTGGACTGTATAAATGTCACTCATGATAGTGTTCATGTTGGGTAAGGGCTGAGCATTCCTAAAGAAGTAAGGAGGAAAACGAAATATTTGCTTTATGCCTTTTATACTAGCATGGGCACAGGATTTTGGAAGCTTTTTTCCTGTTTGAAACATGTATGTCAAATCTCAGAAATTGTTCTACAGATTATACAGATTATTCTCTTCAGTGTATGTTACTTTTTTTCTTTTTCTGTTTTTTTTAAAGCTGGATTGAAGGTGACCCACAATGGCTGCTGTCATCTCAGATAGTCCTCCAAACCCAAGCTGCAAAATCATGACTTTTAGACCTTCGATGGATGAATTCAGGGAGTTCAACAAATACTTAGCGTACATGGAATCACAAGGTGCTCATAGGGCTGGAGTTGCAAAGGTAAACATCTATAATATCGAAGGAAAATTGTTCCTAATACCTGTTTCCCCAATATTTGTATTTTGCTGATTGCAAAACTGACCTCTTTAGTATTTAACATTTTTTCCAAATGATTTTCAGTGTATAGATACTGATCTGTTACTGTTTTAAGAAAGCTTTTTGGTGCGTCTGATGTTTCATGCAAACTAATGAAGATGATGTATACTGTTCCCTCTCTTTCAATTGTTCATGTTTACAATAGCAAAAGAGGATCTCTTCCTAAGCCAGATTTAAACTAGTTTTTGGCAATCAGAACAAAATAAGGAGTTTGTAGTATAAATTGGAAAGTCCTGGTCTACCAGGTCTTGAACTCAGTCTTTTAGGGTTGCATATAACTTCACCAGAGCAAATAATCCTGTACAACCAATGGGTCTATGCATGAAGATAGTGAGGCACTGTTTTAATGGAAATGGTCTTCTTTTTAATGGTGTTTGTGTTATTGTTTTGTTAATGATAATTGGAGGTGCACTAACTGCCATTGCATTGCCCTTTGAACAATGGTATATCCAGGATCTTACAACAGGTGTTCCTGCCCTAACGGAGAGTCATTGTCAGAGATTGTCTGATGTAATTTAGTGTTACATCATATAGTATTTATGCCTTATCTGTTTTGCCACTTTTCAAACCAGCAGGACACAGTGCAGGTCTAGAAATCCTAGCTTAGTTACTGTAAGTAGTCAGTGGGAATAGCTGTCTTCATCACAGGGTTTTTAAGCTGATGTTGCAAAGTCAAGACATTTTAAAATGGAGAGAAGAGAAACAAACCCTGCAGTTCTTGGTTTCCCTCTGCCCACTCCGTTCTGCCTGCTTCCTGTAAACAAAGCAAAACTGAACCCCTCGCACTTTGTAGTTACTTGCTTTATTTCTGAGGGTAAAGTACATACAGGTCATATTTTCAAACTCTTTGCTGCAAACAGGAGTAGAAATGTGATAAATAGACAACAGAGGAAAGCCTGAGCTGAATTTTTCACATACCTAACTATATTATAGAACCTGTTTGTTTGGGAATGAACTATTGCACTCCTCTCATCTTGAATGGTAAACTTAACAGCAAATTCATCATAGTGGCATCTGTTGTTCAACAGACTTATGCCATTAACATCTATGTGGGCAGGAGATTCTAGCTATGTATCACTCTGTGGATTACATACATGGACTCAACATTAAAAAAAATCTTATTTTCATATTGTTTATATAAATAGCTTTATTTCAGCTGTCAGTAGTTTCTAATCGTGTTCCATGGGGATCTAGCCAAAGACATAGAATGACCTTATGACCAGCCACTGAGATGATACTGATTTTCTTCCATTTCAATTTGTTTATTCATATATAATGTGCTTGCTTTCTTTGGTATGTTGTGTATAAAACAAAGACAGGTATGCATAAATTCTACTCCTTGCTTTCTCTGGCTATATGAGGAAGCTATTATATGAGCCAGGATTAGTGCATAGTACGGTTGGGAAAAAAACAAAAAATGAACTAGTTTTTTATAAAGAGGAGAATATTTGTGATGGCTATGTCTGTCCTAGGCTGCAACTAATCTTTTAATTTGATAGTGTTCAAAACCAGAAGCTTCATAATTTGAAAAAAAAAAAGAACAACACAAAAAACCAACCAAAACCTTATATTTAATTTTCTTTAAAAAATGTGTATCTGTTTATCTCTTTGACAATTCTCAGGATGTGTATCATCAAATATGATACTGTAATCCTTAAAAAGCCTATGCAAACTTCTGTACTTATTTCTGAGACATTCATAATAAAGAGCTTCAGTTACTCTCCATCAGTTTTTTTTGTGCTTCTTTTCTGTCAGGGATTGAAGCAACTGGCACCACTGGTCAGTGGCTCCCTGATACATGGCCCTAAGTGCTCCTCTGAGGCTGCTGGTGTACTTAAGATGAACTGTGGGACTGAAACATGTCATGGTTTGAGCCCAGTGTACTAGTCATTTGTGTGTGTGAGCTTTAGGATATCTAGGGAAGGAGACTCTTCCATGTCTTGTTGGCGTTCTTGGTTGCAAAATTTCAGCCAGTAGGAGGTGTAAAAAGATAATGAATTTGTCTTATTGGAGATATTCTTCAGATTTGTTGAGACATGAATATGGCTTCAGTCATTATTCTGTTTTGGTTCCTTATCTTCATTCTGATTGTGGTTCCTTTCCTGCCATGCAGCAGTGTCCTGGTGGACAACAAGTTGACCATCAGTCAGCAATGTGCCCTTGTGGCTAAGAAGGCCAATGGTATCCTGGGGTGCATCAAGAAGAGTGTGGCCAGCAGGTTAAGGGAGGTCATCCTCCCCCTCTGCTTTGCCCTGGTGAGGCCACATCTGGAGAGCGGCGTCCAGTTTTGGGCTCCCCAGTTCGAGAAAGACAAGGAACTACTGGAGAGAGTCCAATCGAGGGCTATGAAGATGATCAAGGGACTGGAGCATCTTTCATATGAGGAAAGGCTGAGAGACCTGGGTCTGTTTAGCCTGGAGAAGAGAACACTGAGAGGGGATCTCATCCATGCTTATAAATATCTAAAGGGTGGGTGTCAGGAGTATGGGGCCAGACTCTTTTCAGTGGTGCCTCGCAACAGGACAAGGGGCAACAGACGCAAACCGAAACATGGGGAGTTCCACCTAAACATGAGGAAAAGCTTCTTTCCTTTGAGGGTGGCAGACCACTGGAACAGGCTGCCCAGAGAGGTTGTGGAGTCTCCTTCTCTGGAGATATTCAAAATCCGCCTGGATGCATTCCTGTGCAACCTGCTGTAGGTGACCCTGCTTTGGCAGGGGGGTTTGACTAGGTGATCTCCAAAGGTCCCTTCCAATCCCTACCATTCTGTGATTCTGTAATTAAACCTCCAGGTGCACCCAGCGTAGGAGAAAAGAGCAGAGCCATTGAGGATGTCCAGAGGAGAGCAATGGGCATAGTAACGTTAGGAAAAAATGTGAATGAAAAGAATATGAAACAGTTTTGCCTTTATTATATTATTAAAAATTTCTGTAATATTGCTGTCATCTTCATATCCTTACGCCTAATGTTGTCCTATACTCCCCCTCGCACCCCTGCCTCGCTTCCCCCCTCACCCCTTTCCTCGACAGAGATTGTTGCTACTCTCATAGCACTAGGAGCTTCATACTGTTTCTGTTGAAGTCACTAAAACTGAACATATCCGATAAGGCCAGAATTTGGTCATGTAGCCAGGCATTTCTGATATTTTGTTGTCCTGGTTCGAGGTAAAACAGAACCAATTTTCCAGTCCAGCCTGGGACTTCCCCAGTGTCAGCTGGTGTTGTGATTGTCATCTCGGGAGCTTGATATGGTTTTGTATATATTTTTCATTATTTCTTTTTATTTTATTATTAACATTTCATTAAAGTAGTTTAGTTCCTTCTAAACTCATAAGTCTCTTTTTCCCTCCTCTGCCTCTCTCTTTGAAGAGAGGTAGAGGGGAGCATCTGTCGGTCCCATCTGGGGTCCCCCAGGTCCCCAGTAGCCGATTTGGCCTAAATGACAACATTTGTATAGTGTAATTTGGCTTGTTTCAAGTTAATATTGCTGTGCTTATATGATTGAAAATGTGTATGTCTCTATTTTTTGGCCATGTGCCTAGGATTTAATTCCCTTCCATCTATCACATTTCAAAACCATGTTGGGAAGCTCTTCTGCATGTACAGATTGCCATAATATCATAGTCCCAAAAGCAAAAAAAATCTTTTTATATATCTGTGTTTATATGCCTATGGGATATCTGCTGACCTGGGTTTACAAAACACTTGGAATAATGTCCATGATACAGGGAAGCATAACAAAATGTTATAAAAATGATTAATTACATTAGTTGTGTTTCAGTTGTACTGGGACTGAGAAAGGTCCCTTCTAATCATACCGTGTAGGTCTGCTTTCCCCTTCTTCCGCTTGATACTAGAATAGCAGTTAAAGAATCTCTAGCTGTTTTCAGCCTGTCAGTTTCTACATATTACTCAGTTGTCTTGAGACTTTTTGTATTCTGATTTTCACTATTTTTGATATATCTCAATAAATTATATTTATATATAAAAAATAAACCAACTAAGTGTTTTTAAAACATACCTTATCAAGTCAGTAAATCATACTGCGAAAGTTTAAGGGACTTGTTCTGAGTTTTGGAAATTGGATTCAAAAGAACAAGGATAAAATATTTTTTGCTGCTTTGCTAGTAATATAAAGTGAACTTACAGAGGACCTGATTTGTATTAAGTCTAGGATGTACAGACTCAAGTAAGAATGCAAAGAGTAAAGACTACCAGAGGAGCTACATGCATATGCAGAAACAATAATTTAACCTCTAAACAGAGGTCTAATGTAGAGTAGGCATACCTGACACTTTGGGTTAAATGTGAAAGTGTAAGGGGAGAAGACCTCTTACCTGTGTGGAAGAATAAGTATATATAAATGGGGATAAAATGACTATAAGGCTTGCACATATTGTGGGAGGGGGGAAATGCAGGGAATGAAATGTTAAAAAAAAAAAAAGTTCCTAATACTATGCCTGAAACAAATTATTAAGGTACTAGTCAAACAACATTAAACTATTTCCAGAGTGGATAATATACTGTGGCATCCCTACAGCAAATTGGCTAAAAAATTTCCATTAGGCTTTTGAAAGTCTGGAATGAGTTTTGGGCATAGATAATGTATTTTAGTCTTATTGTTACAGAGGATCCTATACTTAAAAAGAAAAATAAGGAATGAAAGCAATAGAACAAATGAAAAAAGAGGCACATTGATAGATTAGTTGCTCTGTCCTGGTTTGAGGTAAACCAGGACCATTTTGTTCAGTAACTTTGCTTCTTAGCTGGGCCTCTTCTAACTACTGAAATTAACTGCATATTGTGCAGACAATGTTCACTTTCTCAGAGTGATAAGACCTATGTTTATAGCTGATGCCCAGGCATGGTATGCAGAGAGGCTCTTGCTTATACTTATTGCTGTAACACCCAAGGCCAACCAACTTTGTTATTTGCCCCGTTGGAAGGTTGGAAGGGGAAAAGTGTAGAGTGTCCCACCTGCAGGGGGGAGCAGACAGGACAGGTGACCCAAAACTGACCAACGGGGTATTCCATCCCATCTGCCTCATGCTCAGTATAAAAGCTGATGGATCAAAGGGTCAGCCTTTTTCTTCAATGGCCGATGTCCGAGGAGGACTCTGTTCATCTGCCTGTGATCCCGATCCTGAATGGAGATCCGGAATCCAGTTCCCGTCTGTCACTGAGTCCAGCCTGGGACTTCCCCCGTGTCAGCTGGTGTTGTGATTGTCATCTCGGGAGCTTGATATTGTTTTGTATATATTTTATTATTCCCTTATTAATTTTATTATTAATATTTCCATTAAAGTAGTTTAGCTCCTTCTAAACTCGTAAGTCTCTCTCTCTCTCTCCTGCGTGTCTTTGGAGAGGTAGAGGAGAGCATCTGTTGTTCCACCTGAGTGGCCAATCTGGCCCAAACCTCGACAGATTTATTGGCACCAAACATGGCGCTCGAGCAGGGCTGGACCAGAGCTGTGATTGATTGCCTGAGTAGTTTGAATTCCCACTTGCTCAGAGATCAGAACAGACAGCTCACATCATGTCATTCTTACATGAAATGTTATATTGTGCCTTTAGAGACCTTTGTTTGCAGTTAATTGAGTCAGCTCGGTTTGACCTGCCAAATGCGTTGCACAGTTTATTTACTCTTTGTGTTTTTGTGCGAAGGTTTAAATGTGCTGTTTTGGTGTGTTTGCAATTCAGATATATCATATGATTAGTTGGATAACGGCTCTACCTCCATATGTTGGGCATCGCGTGATGGATTCCGTTACTAATTACATTTTCGGTTTTACCTGGGGAAAGTTTACTTTGCCCTCTGGTGTTCANCCAGCCCAGCCCCGCCGCCCCCCGCACCGGCACAGGTCACTCCGCAGCCCCCGGGAAAGGCCACACCGCCGTCTGCTGCCCCGGCACCGGCTGCCCCCCGCCACTGTAGCGGCACAGGCTGCCCCGCCGGTACCGGCAGGAGCCATCCCGCCACCGCCCGTCCCGGCCAAAGCCGTGGCCCCGCCTGCACCATCCACTCCGCAGCCCGCGGTAACAGCCACGCCGCCGCCACCTGTGCGTCCTCTGTTACAGAGGATCCTATGCTTCAAAAAGAAAACAGGGACTGAAAGCAATAGACCATATGAAAAAAGAGGCACGCTGATAGATTTTTTTTACTCCTTACTTGAGTAAGAAGTGTTTTGGAGACTCAAACTGCATTCATATAGAGCGAAATGGTTAAATTAATTTGCAGTCACATTGGCAAGTAGAAAAGTAATTTTGGAACATGATACTGAAAATAGATGATGGCAAGTACAAGAAGAAACAATTTTCAGAAAAGTTGGGGCAGAAGTAACTACGCAGAGATAGTAGCTAGTGCCATTCAGAATCAAATGTAGAACAGGAGGTTACCAGTATATGAAAGAGGATTTAACAGAAATTTATGCTTTGATAGCACTCTGAAATAACCTCAGTTGTACTCATGTGCAGCCTTCATGGAGGAGACTGAGTGGTAGTTTATAACTAAGAAATCCCTATGTGAAACTGAATATATACCACGTTAAATAACACTAGACAGTGTTAATATGCTTAGGATGTTTGAGATACACATATAGATAAATAAATGAGAAAGCCTTGCCTCGGGTTTTCCTTTTTTATATATGAGCATTGAACAGCTTGGCTGATGAATTTGATCTGCTGCTTCCATGGAATAAACCTAACTTGCCTGACTTTGAAGGGGTTATTTTTACTAAAGGGAATGTGAGGAGGCTTCAGTGGGACAGGTAAGTGGTAAAAACTCAGATACTTAGTGATTATTTCCAACTCTGATACTGACTAGCTGTGTGTCGCTTTGGACATGATGTTTTATCTTCAGTCCTTGCCCTGACCTTTGTTAGAAAATGCAAATTCTTTGGCGCAGGGACTATTTTTTTATTTTCTTTTAAAATGATGCTTAGCATATCAGTCGTCATAGAATTCACTTCTCTAACCAGTAGTCTAATTACAACAATAATAAACATGCTTCAGTTACCGGGAAGGGGATATTTTGAACCTGTATTCGCAAAAATATTTTTATTACTTAAAACACACTGACCTTGAATTAAATAAGATAATGCAAATTTTGCTTTTCAGTATTCATATATTTGAGCCAAACCTACAAGTTCATGCTTAATAATCATGAAAATGGAAATCTCTGTGCACATATTTGATTTCTATGCATATATTCTGAATGCATGACTTCTCTGCTTCCAAACCAATATTTTGTATTTTCTTTATGTGCATATAATTTAAGACTTGCATGGAAGAAATAAGTAGGAATCACAAGATGATTCGATTTTTTTTTTTTTCTTTAAAAACAAACAACACTAAAACTTGCTAAGTTGTCCCTGTACAACTCAAGTTCCATGGAAGCTGAGAAGGGAAAAAGGAAAAGAGCGAGTTGCATCTGTGTAAAAACTGGACAAAAATGACTGTTCATATTTAAAATAAAAACATTAGGTGTGGAAGTATGTTACTATCTGATAACTTTTCTTCAGCTTGGTGTTTCTGTTTTGGTGTGTGCTAGCTAGCATGAATGGTCTTGATGAGATTTCTTTGAGGGATGGACTATTTGAGTACATTAGCATTGCCATTTGCCCATTTGTGATTGCTTTCCAAAGGTAGAAAATGATCTCAGGATCTATCTGTATTATTTTTTAGAATTTCTTACTTTCTTGGAGTGATGTATTAGCAAAATCTCTAATGGACAGTATTGTGTGGAGTCCTGAAATGCTTGTTAGAGGAACAGCCTAGCTGGCCTAGTGTGAAGGCTACCTTTAAGATGTGAATTAATTATTCAAGTAACATAATTTACACGTTGTAAATACATGTTTATGAAAGCCATCCTACTTTGTTATATGTTGCTTTAAAAGTTTCCAAGCCAATGCTTGTGAAAATTTGATTTGAGCACCACAGAAAAGACTGAATGTAATGAGTGAAACAAAGAACTTATCACTGAGCCTTTGGGCAAGAAAAAGTTCAAAACCAAAACAAAACCTGTGTTTTAAAACTGTTGCAATTTCAAATCTAGGATGTTTTCAGTTAAAATAATATATGCAAGGAAGGGTCAAAATTACACAGCCTGTTAAAGAACACTGGTATAATATCAATATTAATGATCTTGATGAGGGGATTGAGAGCACCCTCAGCAACTTTGCAGATGACACCAAATTGGGTAGGAGTGTTGATCTGCCTGAAGGTAGGAGGGCTCTTCAGAGGGACCTGGACAGGCTGGATTGTTAGGCTGAGGCCAACAGAATGAGCTTCAGGAAGGCCAAGTGCAGGGTCCTGCATTTGGGCCACAACTACCCCATAAAACGCTACAAGCTTGGAGAGGGNGGAAGGCCAAGTGCAGGGTCCTGCATTTGGGCCACAACTGCCCCATAAAACGCTACAGGCTTGGAGAGGGGTGGCTGGAAAGCTGCCAGAAAAGGACCTGGGAGTGTTGATTGACAGCTGCCAGAACAGGAGCCAGCAGTGTGCCCAGGTGGCCGAGAAGGCCAAGAGCATCCTGGCCTGCCTCAGGAATAGTGTGGCCAGCAGGGCTAGGGAAGTGATTGTTCCACTGTACTCGGCACTGGTGAGGCTGCAACTTGAGGACTGTGTTCAGTTTTGGGCGCCGCAGCATATGAAGGACATTGAGGTGCTGGAGAGGGCCCAGAGAAGGGCAACGAAGCTGGTGAAGGGCCTTGAGAATAAGTCTTCTGAGGAGCGGCTGAGGGACTTGGGGTTGCATAGTCTGAAGAAAGGGAGGCTGCGGGGAGACCTTATTGCTCGCTACAACTGCCTGAATGGAGGTTGTAGGGAGGTAGGCATTGGTCTCTTCTCACAAGTTGCAACTGATAGGACATGAGGAAATGGCGTCAAGTTGCGCCAGGGGAGGTTGACGTTGGGCATTAGGAAAAACTTCTACACTGAAAGGCTTATCAAAGACTGGAACAGGCTGCCCAGGGAAGTGATTGAATCGCCGTCCTTGGGTGCACTTAAAAGCTGTCTGGATATGGTGCTCAGGGACGTGGTTTAGAAGTGGGCCTGGTAGAGTTAGGTAATGGTTGGACTTGATGGTCTTAAAGGTCTTTTTTAGCCATAACGATTCTATGATTCTATGACTACAAGCTTCTTTGAAATTCCTAATGACTTTATTACTAACACTTTAGAATCTGCTGGGGAGTTTTCGTAGACTTGGGGCAATTCTGTGGTATTTGAAATAAAAGTGTTAACTTTACAATTGGTTAATCTGTGCATAGCTTTATAATGTTTAAATCATGTTAGCATAAAAACTAGTATATCTCTATTAGTGCAAACTCTTCCTGTAATAGAGTTGTACCCTGCAGTTTTATGGGGAGTAAGTTAAACAGACTCTAAAATCTAAAGCTCTCTAAAATAGGTGTATTTTTTTTCATTTTTTGTTAAGAAATGAAGTTATCCATACTGTTTACACCAAGTAACATTTGGACAAGGGACTGTCAATCTTTTGTAGGAATCTATTTTTTTTTTAAATTGAGGATAACAATTTTGTATCGTGGAGTATGAAGTCTTTGTGGATTATAAGGCTCTGATTATGAATTTTTTTGTCTGTTATTATACATGCGTATGTTTGCACGGTTGCACATGATTGAATTGCTGTAGATTAGTGAGTTGGTGCTTGTAAATTGAGGTGATACTATGCCTGTTTTGAATCGGTTTCTGCATTATCTAGGAGCACTTACATGGTTAGTTAGTTATTGTGAAACAGCTGGTAAGCAAGCGCTCATTTGACCATGTGGGCATATTTGAGTGGTTCTTTTGATTTTTTGAGAAAGTTTTGAATTGGTATTGCAACTGTTCATGTCCTGTTTTTTGTTTCTGAATTTAAAGGTTATCCCACCGAAGGAGTGGAAGCCAAGAAAACATTATAATGATATTGAAGATCTGGTGATTCCTGCTCCAATTCAGCAGATGGTCACTGGCCAGTCAGGGCTCTTCACACAGTACAACATTCAGAAAAAGCCAATGACAGTGAAGGAGTTCAAGCAGCTAGCCAACAGTGACAAGTATGTATATGGGGGGATCTTGCTTAGGAAGACAAATATTTATTTGTGGTTTCTTTGAATTGTGCTAGGCAGCTGGTGATTTTGTCACTTACTCGGTAGAGGTTTTCCTGTCTCCTAAGTTGTGGAAGGATACTACAATATGAATCTTGTTTTATGTTTCTGTTGTTGAAAGTGTCTGGTACCATGGCAGCAAGCAAGCATCTGAAAAACCTGAGACATGATGCTTTCTGTCTACCTTTTTTTCTTTATGTTATCACTCTCTACAACAACAAAGGAGGCTGTAGTGAGGTGGGGGTCAGTCTCTCCTTCCAAGTAACAGGTGACAGGACAAGAGGAAACTGCCTCAAGTTGTGCCAGGGGAGGTTTAGGATGGATATTAGGAAAAATTTCTTCACTGAAGGGGTTATCAAGCATTGGAACAGGCTGCCCAGGGAAGTGGTTGAGTCACCGTCCCTGGAGGTATTTGAAAGATGTGTAGCTGTACTGCTGATGGTCATGGTTTAGTGGTAACTTGGCAGTGTTAGGTTAATGGTTGGATTTGATGATCTTAAAGGTCTCTTTCAACCAAAATGATTCTATGATTCTAACAAGTGCTTATGTTGAAAATCATGAAGATGAGACAGACTTATATCTGCATCTTAGTTTGGGTACGTTTATTAATGTTAAATGTTTAAATTTTTTTTTTTTTTTGGTCTAGATACCGGAATGGCCCATTATCATGTAATTCTGGAAAAACTCAACATATTTTTTAACTCACCCAGAACTTTTTGCATTAATTTCAGAGAACTCAGCTCCTCCTAGTGAATGTCTGTGTTCTGGCTATGGCAAGTTGGATATTAAGGGACGGGGAAAAAAGTCTAAGCAGGGCTAGGCACTATACTAAAAAGTTTCAGATTGATGGGCATTCCAAGAAGAGGGAAGTGATAGAAGGAATTCTTCCCCTTTTGGCCACATAAAAAGAATAAATTCTACTTCGGTATTTCCTCAAAACTGACTGGAAATAGTTTCTGGAAGGTGAGTTAAAGGATCCTGGAGAGAAAAGATATTTGAATATAATGAAGGAAGGTAACACTGCCCTAGTTTGAAGGAAAATTTTCTTGTAAGTTAAATTAAGAAATTAAGAGGTAAGAAGAGAAGATGTTATCAAGATCAGGAAAAACTAGGGCGTGAAAAGCTTCTAAAGAGGCTCCTCAGTAGATGTTTCATAATATCCGTGCCTTTGTAAAAGTGCAAAACTGATCTCCTTTTTTCAATTAAAAAGGATCAGTGTGTTTTTGCCCCTGTATTACTTGTGAAAAATTGTTATTATCACACGGTTTTCTTCCTCTGGTAAGTGGGAATGGGAACCTATTTTGTCGTTCTTAAAATTATTTCTTCGGTAACTGTTAGAGGGGAGAATAAAATATGAAACCTGTATGGTATCTGATGTAATTTTCTGTGATACCTGTTCATATATGTTTAAAGTTTACACTTGATTAACCCATGATAAAATGAAAAACACTCATTTCTTAAAGTAGTTTGATAATGCAGAAATACTGTGAAGGTTTTAACATGTATCATGATATTAATTAAGTTTATTATATTCTTAATCATGGAAGATATTTTGGAAGTGTTTCTGATTTCAGTTTTCATGTTTTACTGAAATCAGTTTACAACTTCATTTCGTAGGTAAAGTTAAGAACAGTTGGGAGGGCTTCTTATGTATTACTTACTAGGTGTGGGTCTTTCTAAATATTTGTCACTGCTCTTGAGAAAATCTGCCATATAATCTCCTATGACACTCTTAATGCATATTTATTAAACAATTAAGTAGCTGAGAGCCCCTATTCTCGTGTAAAAATAATTTTATTGCTTAATGAAGAAGACTCCTCTGTCAAAGACTCTTTCCTTGAGTATTGTGATATTATCAATTTCCTTTGGGAAAGAGAGAAGGGCCGTGAACATCTAATTTAAATCATAGTTGCTTTTAAAAGGATTGTGTGTGCTCAGTCTAATGCATTGCATCTTTTATTTGTTTAAGCATTTGCAATTCACCATTGAACCAAGGTTATTCTCCACCTTGGCCTCTGTGAAATAAGGGCGTACCTGTATCCTGTAATCAAGATACTTGTGTTATGGTAACTGAGTTTATGTATTCACATTACTCAGTGTCAAGCAGAAATACAATCTGATTTCTGATCATGAGAAATAATTGAAACAACTCTGTTGCTGAGAAGGATTTGGTTAAGGTGTGTTTTGCTAACTTTCTTGTCTCTGTTTTGTGTTTTTTGTATTAGCAGGGCTGCTACTTATCAGAATTAGTACATTGTTGTTGTTCTGACACAGGCTTTTGCAGGACATACCTTTGGGTAGCACCAGTCTTTTCAGAGCTGGTAGCGAGGCAGGAAAACAGTAAATACTTGTCAATTAAGTGGCTTTTCCATGTATGTCTGTTTTATTGAGAAGAAACAAAGGGGAGGGCCTCAGCCTGAGGACAGTCAGTAGATGTGCTGTTTAGCTGCTGGAGACTGAAGAAAATGTTGTATGGGTACCTACCTATGGGTAGGTGTATGACTTATGTTATTGTAGCTGTCAGGTAGCAGGTTACATGCTATGGTGAATCATGAAACTAAGTATTCAAGTTAACTAATTCCTCTATTTCAGTGAATTTGAAATAAAGTGATCTCTTAGAATTCAGTTTGCAGAATCAGAAGCTATCAGAGCATAGTCCATTGTGAAAGGTGGTTGTTGAAACACTATGCTGAACCTTTGCCTTCCTTTGCAGATACTGCACACCGAGATACGTAGATTATGAAGATCTGGAGCGTAAATACTGGAAGAACTTGACTTTTGTGGCACCAATTTATGGAGCAGATATCAATGGGAGCATTTATGATGAAGTACGCATAGCTTTTTATGAAGTTTATCTCTTCCAGCCCTCTTTTAAAGGGTACTGTACTTAGAGGATACATTCTTGCTTTGTGACTGAGAATCTGTCTTTCTTTTGAAATCTTTGTGTTACTCACTGTAAAGACTCCAAGCAAGGTTGAAATTGACTCTACATCTGCAAGAGTTAGACAGTTCTGTCCTTAGACAGTAGGATATTGCTATTCTTCCTGATCGTAAGACTCTTCCCTTTCTTCACTTTGAACTCTCCAGAACTTTGAGATTCCTTCCTATTTATTTATTTGTTTATTAACATTTCAGTATGTGTGTTATCTGTGTACCTCTGTGGAAACTTAGTGATATTTTAAGTAACTTTTACTTTAAAATTAAAAGATTAAATCCTTTACTTCTCTCTCTCTTTCACTGAGGAAAATTGATAGCTGTACTTTATACGTGCTTGGAATACCTGCAGTTTCCTGGAAATGTGCTTACAATTATTGTATACCTCTGCATTAAAATAGACAAAATGGAAACTTCCTAAGGAAATGAGTTTTGCTGGTCACTTGCCAAGGTCTTCACAGATAAAAAGGGACTCAACACAGATCTCATTATCCAAAGAATTACAGACTATCCATTGATATCAGTTATGCTATGTAAGTAGCTATAGGAACTAGATTTTTAAAGGATTATTTAAGTAATGAGACTAACAGAAGAAGTGTCAGCGTTTCAAAAAAGATTTGAGGATTTAATAAAACAGGGCAAACTTTTCTCCAAAAGAATCTACCATGTGTGGAGTTCTTGAGTTACTTCATGTTCTGTGTAACTGCCTTCTCCCATCATTTAAAAAGAAAAAAAAAAAAAGTGGAATTTTGCTGTGGCAGATGGTTTGAGGCTCTGCTAATATTTCATATTTCTTCACAGAAGACAAATTACTTGAAGACTCTGTCCAAAGATAAATATGGTCAGCCAAGATGGCTTAAGGCAATTCAATTTTTGCACTAGGTTATGTGATCTTTGAAAGATAGCTATAAATGTCTGATAGTCTATTGTTTAGAGAAAGCAACAAGTCCAAATTCTGTTGTGTATCCAAATAACTGTATAAAAAGGATTTAGAAAATCACCGAAGATTCTGATTTGGGGTGTTTTGGTGAAGAGACATTCTAGATGGCTGTTGCTTTGTGAACACCAAAACGGGGCACAGGAAAGCAGTGTTTCTTTTCAAGAAATAGAAGCTTGCCTTTTTTCTTTTTCTTCTATGATTCCTTTTTTCTTTAATGTTGGCAGATAATGCATTCTGGTGTAGCTTTTTACAAGTGTACACTTTGTTTTGATGATGTTTGCTTTGGTCTTCAGTATCTTAGGGTTACTGTTGCATGAGCAGCATTTCCAAAGAAATAAGAATGCAGTAATATCCCATTTTGAAGTGCTGACTTGGTCAAAGAGAAGATCAAAGATTTCCTTCTCGTGGAATTGCACTCTCATTAGATTGGGAGGTTGAGGAAGGGAGGTCAGAAAAGCAAAGAATGAATTGAGGAGAGCAGCATTCAGCAATCTTAACTTGGATGTTAGGTGCATAGGAAGAGGAAATAAAGCACTGAAAGTTGCGGGGAGAGGGGAATAAAGGAGTGGGGAAGACAGTAACAGGTAGAATAAAAACCTTCATGGCTATGATTAAATGGGTTTTATTCAAAGATAAATAACAAAGGAGAAATATTAGTGAAGGGAATAGACACTGAGGAAAGAGTGTGAATAGACAGAGTAGTTAATGTGACAGACATGTCACGGTGTACAGCCCAGTGGGGTGTAGAGGAAAAGAAGGGGAAGAAAAACAACCCTGGTACCAAACTGTTGCTGAGAAAGTTATGGATGCCACTGATCAAAATGTTTTCTCGTAGAATATTTTTGCCGAAGTTAATTTTTGGCCAGCAGGTGGTGTACTTGCACAACTAATATTTTTCATGTCTTGCGCTTGAAGATCATGCTAAGAAAGGATTTTTTTTTGACTGTTTGGAATTAGTGGTTGTTCTTATGTCTTAAATCAGTTTGCTTCAGGATTGTCATTATTCGGGGAAAGGACATGAATGCAACTATAGATGACATGTTGGGCAACATACAGCAGAAAGGGGATGGTGCTGAGATTAATTTGTCATAACAGCCTATTTGCAATAAACAAACCCAAATTCTTGCTTTTTACAAAATGCATTTTATAGAAAATAGTGTGTTATAGATGTTGAATTTAATACAGAAAGGTGAGTATCTGGCAGAACTCCACGTAGAAAACCAGAAGCTTAGTGAGTGTGATGTATATGTGTACTTGGGCCATCAAAATTATTGAGAAATGCTGCTGTTCTGCAAGTACTTATTCTTTAGTTTAAAAGTTTACCAATTACATTTTCTTTTCCACATGGTGACGTTCAATTTTACATTGAAACATCTGTATCTGAAGCATAATGAAGCTTTAATTTTTACTATTTAGATTATTTAAGAAACAATATTGTTATTTGTGGAATCCAGCACCTTGCTGGCATTGTGCGAGAGATATCACAGATTGCAGTATTGTTTGCTTTTCTTAGATCAGACAATGACAGATTCCGAGGGGTTTGGAAAATGGGGCAAAGTTATAAAGCCTGGGTTATATGGAACAGCAAAAAAACCCCAACCAACCAGGAACAAAGCTACAAATGCATGCTTTGAAACTTGACAGCTACCATCAATGATTCAAAGTTTACCCTTGTGATATTTGGATTATTCCAGAGTCTCTGTTGTGTATTTGTAATGTATTTATGGTTATTCAATGGTTGTGAACACAGATTAAATGTTTATGAATAAGAAAACAACCTATGAGAACAAGTGTTCTGTACACAGCTTTATAGAAAATAAATTTAAGATAGTTGAATGTTTGCTTGAAATATTATTCTGTGCTCTATGCATTTTAATTGCTGTTACATTTAATTACAGTGCTTTATAGGAAAAGGACAATGTAGGTGACTCAAGAAAAAGCATTGCACTAAGGAATAGATTGTAAGGATAGTTATTTATGCTAAGATTATAAACATTATTAGATACCTGTACAAGGTTCTGTCTTTTTGTTGCTATAAGGTCATCTGGACCTGAGTGAAAATTAATATTCCTGAA
This sequence comes from Anarhynchus alexandrinus, assembly GCA_008711295.1. NCBI lineage: Eukaryota > Metazoa > Chordata > Aves > Charadriiformes > Charadriidae > Anarhynchus > Anarhynchus alexandrinus. The sequence goes on along the minus strand of VUYV01000109.1, from coordinate 2,470,350 downwards.
AGAGTTTATAATGCCTCACTAGCTGCAGTTGTTACTGAGTCATGAATGCATTATGAACAACTTAAGAGTTATGATTGTTGCAGAAGTTTAATTGAGAAGTGATTATTTATTTTTTATTATGTTATTTCAAGACAGCTGTCTTCCTTGTGTGGTAGTGTTATTTTAATGCCAGCTTGAGCCAGCTTAGACTATGAATGACTAGCCTGTGAAACAGTTGCCAAAAGTTACTGTTCGCTTCAGGAAGGGGAAGGAAGAGAGTTATTTTTTCTGATATAACTTTATTGACTTTTTATTAACTTACCTGGCAGTTGTACCTGTAAGTAAATTGAAGAGTGCGAATAACCTACTTTTTTGTGTAGTCTCTGTTCTGGTGAACTACCATTAGACCTTCCACTTCCATGCCACTCACAACTTGTTTAAATCAAACCACCAATCACCAAGGCCATCAGTTGATTCCTTGTTGTATGAGATACGGGGAGCTCACATTAACTTTTTCTGTTTCTTCCTTTTTCTTTTTTTTTTTAATTAATTTGAAATTGTATTTGTATGGACAGATGGGGGAGATGTATCAAACTCCTACATGGACTGATCTAACAACTGGGGAAAAAAAATCTTCCTGGTTTCAAAAGAAATTCCAAAGAAAAGTGAATGATTTGATGTTTATAATGGGTCATAAAACACATCTGACTTCAGTGCTGTCAATGGAATCTGCTATTCAGTAGGGAAAAGCCAAGGTTTGGAAGAAGCACATATACATATTGTCTTGCCTCTCTCTCACCACTCCTCTTCAGCTCTGGTCTTGAAGATATCACTTCCCTTTTCCTTCTCGTAGTTTAATTCCTCCTGATAAAACAGTTCCTAATGCCTACGTTCTCCCATGTCTAAGCTGTGGACAGCATATTTGATTAGTAATACAAGAGAGGTTGATTCAGTGGAGTTTGTAGGCCAACAGTTGGTTATTTTTGCTAAATTATAGGTACACCTTTCATGTAACATTAGCTCTAGCAACAGATGTATTCATTTCCTGCTGTATCCCTTGACAAAGAAGCTAACTTGATTTTAAAGCAGCACCTTGACATTATATGCAGAGTTTGGATTTGACCATGAAATAAGTTAGGCATGGCATCTGAATTGTAACTTAACCTAAGGCTGCAGGAGAACATCAGGGCATAAACAATCCAAGAGTCTCTGGAGAGCATCAATGACTACTTCCTGATCAAAGTGGTCTATGGGACCTTGTATTCACAGACGAGGAATAACTTGTGGATGTGAAGGTCGAAGGCAGCCTTGGCTGTAATGACCATGAGATGGTGGGGTTCAGGATTTTAAGAGCAGGTGTCAAGACAGAAAGCAGGACCACAACCCTGGCTTTCAGGATAGCAGACTTTGGTTTCTTCAGTGGTAGAGTCCTGTGGTACAAGGCCCTGGAGGGAAGAAAGGCCCAAGAAAGCTGGTTGGTATTCACCTCCTCTAAGCTCAAGAGCAGTCCATCCCAATGAGCAGCAAGTCAGGCAAAAATGCCAGGGACCTGCATGGATGACCAATAAACTTGTCAACAAAACTCGAGCATAAACACGAAATGCACAGGAGTTAGAAGCAGGGACATGTAACCTGGGAGGAACATAGAGACACTGTCCAAGTATGCAGAAATGCAATTGGGAATGTCAAAGCCTACCTGGAATGGAATCTGAGAGATGTTGAAGGCAAAAAGAAAGACTTCTAAGTGTACCCCAGGGATCAATACCAGGTCCAGTCCTGTTTAAGATCTTCATTAATGATTTGGATGATGGGGCAGAGTTTGCAGATGATACAAAGCTGGGAGGATCGGCTGATATGCTAGTGGGTCATGCTGACATGCAGAGGGACCTTGAGAGGCTGGAGATACAGGCTGACAGGAACCTCATGAAGTTCAAGAAGGGGAGATGCAAAGTGCTGCACCTGACAAGGAAAAATCTTGGGTATATGGGGTATCTGCTGTGGGCTGGCAGGCTGGAAAGCTGTTTTCCAGAAAAATCCTTGGGGATCCTGAGGGACACCAAGTTGAGCATGAGCCAGCAATGTGCCAATGCAGCAAAGGTGGCTAACGGTGTCCTGTGCTGCATTAGGAGGAATGCTACCAGCATGTCGAAGGAGATGATCCTTCCCTTTTATTCAGCACTGCTGAGGCCACACCTGAAGTGTTGTCCCTAGTTCTGGGCTCTCCATCTCTCACCGGAGGTACAGAGCTACTGGAGAGAGTTAAGCGAAAGGACACTAAGATGTTGAAGGGACTGGAGCATCTGTTATATGTGGGAGGGCTGAGAGAGCTGGGATGTTCAGCCTAGGGAAGAGAAGGCTCAGGGGGACCTTATCAATGTATATAAATACCTGCAGGAAGGGTACAAAGAGGGTGGACTCAGGCTTTTATCAGTAGTACCCCGTGACAGAACCAGAGGCAATGGGCACAAACTGAAACACAGGAGGTTCCTCCTCAACGTCAGGAAACACTTTTTCACTGTGAGGGTGACTGAGCCCTGGGACAGGTCGCCCAGAGAGATTGTAGATTTCTCCATCCTTGCTGAGATAGTCCTACAGATTGTCTTTTGCAAACTGACTACCATAATCTTGTATGTCATTCTTTACAGTATGTACTGGATGTTGCTGGGTAGCTTAATGAGGGGACATGGACTCATAACTATTTCTAAATGTATAACGTTTTGCGTGTTTTAGCACATGGTTATGTGAGGCATCCTTTCTCCATCATCTTCTCATACTTCAGATCAATGTGAACATTCTTTCACTTACATGTTTGGTTCTAGTGTTCATCTCCAAAAAGAATCTTCTTGCTTCTGTATTTTTTTTTTTTCCCCCCACCCTTCAAAAGGGTGCTGCAAAGCAACGGTTATATCTGAAAAGATACCGAGAAGAAAAAAAACAGGCCAAATGAGGGAGATTGTATTTCCTAATCTGTGTGTTTATGGTGCAGAGATTCTGTTCATAGCATTTTTCTATCTGTATTTTATGCACTTTGAAGAAGCCATAAAAATCTGGCAGGTTTTTTTATTATATTCATCGGTGTGAGTGAGTGGGTGTGTGGAGAGAGTAGTGGGTGATCAAGCACAAATTTTTCTGTATGTTTCTCCTACTCTTTTTCACTCTGCCTCTTAATTAGTTTTTTTACTCTTTATTATTTGAGCTGTTAGAGTCAGTCATAGGGGCTTTTTAATCCTACTTGTAGAACAGATGTCTTGTTTGCCAGGTTAATATTGAAATGAATCCATGAGATAATCACAGGAAAAATTAAACACTGAGAAAGGATTGTGTGTATTAACATACACATACAGAAATTGTGTTCATAAAAATAGAATACATCACACTGTTGACTGATGTGTTCAAGTAAAGTGCAAAGGACAGTATCATGTCGCTGTTGTAAGTACTATAAAAAAAGGAAATGAATAAAAAATAATTTCATTTGGACCCTATTTTATTCTTATCTGCAAAGAGGTCACTTCTTACAACCTTAAGCTTCACTTTTTACCAATATAAGGAAAACTCCTTTTTCCTTTGTGTCTTTGAGACAAGAATGGGTCAGCTTCTTCTAAACTGTGCAAGTGTTCAGAAATTTGAGAGCTGCTTCTCAAGTGTCCCATTTTATCTTCACATTGCATTAAGAGCTGGTTCAGGGGCTGTTAAGAGTTATAAAAACTCTTGATGGTAATTTACAGTAAGTTTGAATCATCTACAAAATTAGTGAAGATCAGAATAATGGTCTTCTATATAAACTATGATGTACTTTACAATGTTTCTCTGAAGAAATACAAGGTGAGTCTAATGTGCATAGCAACAACCATAGAGGGTAAGATGTTTCAAGCCTGTATTTCTTTGCTATAGTAAAGAAAGAAAAACATGTAATTTTTCAGCTTTTTTCCTGATCTTGAATTGTGGTACAGTTGTCAGAGATGATAGCTATTGTTTAAAGAATTTGCCGTCAAAGATGTGGATAAATCAGAAAAACTTTCTTTACACATTGCCTTGAAATTATTATAGTGTTCTGATATTATTGTGATATTCTAAGCAGAATAAATATGAGATATTACATAATATTGAGTAGATTATAGTGTCTAACTGGGTTTTGTATTTGTAAGAAACTACCAGCTACACCTCATGGTCAAGTAATGTGTGTACTGCTGTTCTAATAATGGTTATTAAATATAGCATAACCTGCTAACATATACTTTAATTTTGAGAAGTAGTATTATGTATTGACCTGTTAAACTGCTCTTTTACAGCTCCTGTGATCTTTTTAGTGTGCATTGCAATAGTAAATCTTAAAAACAGTTGTATAACTATTGGAAAAGTGGAAAAGTTAGAACTGATATTTTACTTAAAAATTCATGTAAGCATTTTACTTAATGTTTTGTAATATTAAAGATATATATCTGTGAGGGAAACTAACAGCTTTAATAATAATTTGTAATAATTAATTGTAACAGTCTAGGCATAAATATAAAACTGATTTTTTTTTTAAGTTCAAGGAATGTAGGAAGAGTTAAAATGAATCAGTGTGATTTTAGTGTTTCAACCAGTTTCAGTGAACGTTTGCTTTTGAGCTAAGACTGCTTCTCCAAAATACTCTTTAGGAAATGGAACTAGCTCATACATCTTGAGTGTAGAGGTTGTAGATTGCGTATTTTGTATGTTTGGTATTTTGAAACAAGCTCTTCCTCCTATGATTGTTTTCCTTGGGAGGATTTGTTCTGGGGACAAACAACTAGCAGTTTGCTTGGTGACTAGTTGTGACTTGACTTAACAGAGGGTGAAAAGGTGACATGTGTTGTTAAAAAAAATAATTAAATTATTCTCTTAACCATCACTTAATTCTTAGTAAGAGAAGAGTAAGATTTCAAGATGTTGTGGTTGCTAAAAGATTACATGGATTAAAGAAGGTGAATGGACAAATGAATTGGTAAAAAGCCCAGAGGGTACTGATAAGTAGAAGGATAACGACTCTGTCTAGAGAAAACTTCAATCTGAAAATTGTTACGGGCTGGAAGGGTATTCTGGGGGAGTACTGCTTTGCTTACACTGTTTCTTGTCTGCTTTTGGCCACTGTCCGAAAGAATACACTGCCTAGATTAACAGTTGATTCTTATCTGGTGTATTTATTGTTGTCTTCTAACCCTGTGTCTGTATGCCTACGTGGTTGAGTCATTGCTCTTATTTTGCTGTATTAATTTTCTCTGAATTGACTGTGTGCAATTGTGAACAAAGATAAATTTTATGTGATTTAAAAAAAAATCTGTAAATTAATTTGAGGAATAATCAGATAAAGTTATTTCTTGAAACAAATTTTCTATTTTACAGATCTACTACCTTGCTGATGATTATGATTTTTAGATTTGAAAGGTGCAAATTTAATCAGCATCTACTATTTGTGTTCATATTGGTGCTTTTTTTCTTTGATAATGGTCATTATATTAATTTTTTTTAATTTCAAGTGCCTTTATGTCACACAAATGTATCAAAGCCAAAGCTTCCATTTTAAAAAAAAAAGGACATAAATTGCTTTCTGGAATGAACTCATTCTGTAGAAGTCCTTTACTTCTTTGTGTAAGTCCCAGATAACTTACAGGTAGTTTTTCTTACTAAACGAAATAGCCATAGCAGGCAGTCAAAAGTGCTTGTTCAATGAGAAGTTTGAACTTCATGCAGAATTTACCATCTTGTTTATCAATTTTAGTTGCTGCATATGTAACATGCTTGACATAAAATCTCAAAAAACAGGGAAGTGAAAACTGAGAATATTACATGTTCATTACTTCTTGCTTTAGCTTGTGTTCTTACTTCACCACCTGCCCAACTATTGACATGCTTCTTAGTCTTAATCAGCTGCATCAGGACTGCAGTTTTCCATCAATTCATTCCGCAAATTTGAGTAAGATTACCAGAACTGTGTATAGTTCAGTGATGGGGGTGTGGAACAGGTCATGCTTAAGAGCATGTTTAGAGGCTCTCTTCCCAATAAAGAAACTTGCCTGAATTGGGTTTGTAATAGTTTTGATTTTTTTTTTTTTTCTTCTTCCTCCTGACTGCTTGAACACCAGCTAATGTCTTCCCTGGAGGTGATAATAATTGCTGCTATAATGAAGTGTAATCTCTTTCTCTTCAGTTTTGTAGCTTTCATCTTGGTTATACTGACTCTTACATGCTGTATTACCTGAAATTAGAATCGCACTTTGTGATGAATCTGAAATACAACAAAAACTACATACATGCCTTTCTGAATGGCTTTTAATATACAAATTTTATAGGCAATAATATAAGGAAACAGCTGAAATCCTGTGAAATCAATAGATTTCTTCTGTGGTATATTTCTTGTGCAGTATATCATTATGGTTAGAAATACCTCTGAAGTGATGTAATGGTTTTAGTTTGTATACTTCTCAGAAAAACGGTAACTTTATGTATGTAAATTAAATTTTAAAATAATTTTTCATACTATTTAGTATTACTTTGTGAGTAATTAAAAAGCATAGATAGGCCCAGTGAAATTTAGCAGCATCCAGCTATCAACTCATCAAAGTTTTTTATCTGCAGCTATTATTTCTATTGTGTATGGTGTTTCAATGCATGTTAGATCTGATGTATTAAGTGTTAAGCAGGTATTAACTTCCTTATGTTCCCTGCGCTGACCATCTCAGACTTAGAACTCGATCTAAATCTTACTAAGGTCATGAGAATTTTTCTTCGGGTAACTTCCAACTGTATTCTAAAGTGCTTACAGTTTTGTATTAATCTACAGTCTTTTGAAGGGCTAGATCAGGTGTGTATCTTTTGACTGAGACTATTATAAAAAATCACATTACTTTATAAATTTATTAATACATTTATTATGTATCTCTTTCAGGGCATTGAGGAATGGAATATTGCCCATCTTAATACAATATTGGATGTTGTAGGAGAAGACTGTGGAATTTCTATTGAGGGTGTAAACACACCATATCTATATTTTGGCATGTGGAAAACAACATTTGCGTGGCACACTGAAGACATGGATCTCTACAGTATTAATTATCTCCATTTTGGGGAGCCAAAGTCATGGCAAGTTTAAATTTTTATGAAAGATGATTTTATTTATCTGTTTGTTTCAGCTGGCTAAACCAAACAGATGGGGTACAGTTGCTTCACAGTGGTAAGCTTTACTGAAAAGCTAAGATAGTGGTTTTGTTTGGGTTTTTTTTGAGCTGAGAATGCTGTGAAATATGTGAGATTTGTAATGTAAAGAGCATTGCAGTAATGCATTCTTTTATTTTAAAGGAAAAAACTATTAAGTACATAAGGCTTATTTGAGTTCAACAGAAAAGGATTGTAATGATTCAATATGAAAAGTTTAATGAGTTGGGAACCCCAAGACTATTTGAAGGAACTTCTGTAAGGCGTCTTTGAAATAATTTTCTTCGGTTCAGTTGTCCTTTGGGACTGCCTAATGTGTTTTGTATTAAACATGCATTTAATTGCTTTTTTGAATCAGAGTTGTATTCTCTACTGCTGACTCAGTAGGCCTAGTAGGACATAAAATTCAATGTTAAAGGTACTTCCTAAATAGGAAGCTGCTTCTGTCCTTTCTCCATAATCTTAGATTTTTGATTGAACAGCCTTAATAGACAAGCAGGTTTAATGCTATACATATAGATTATGGTATATGTGTATCTTAAAATAGATGAGAAAAATGTTTTCCCTTTGATCTTAAAACCTTATTTTTTTCAAAATATCTGTGAAGAGAACATAAAATCATTCGGAAGATATATAAAAGATAAGTAATGCTTAGTTTGGTTCTGGCAGTTTCTAGTTATCCAAATTTAGATTGAAAATTTTGTAGCTGGTAGTTCTGTGAAACATTATTGATTATTTTTATACCCATACAAAAGAGAAGGACTCACGCAACATCATGTATTTAAACCGAGAAAGTGGTAAATTGGTCAGCTGCTGGTTCTTAGGTCATTGCTTTATGTTTACTAGCTTTTCTTGTATAGTGGATCTCTTGCGTTTAGACAGCGAAGGTAAACACCACCTATTGCAGTAATGCAAGTCTATGTTTTGAATTGATTATATATAAAATTTTTTTAAATTGCTGCTTTGATAGAATTAGACATACTAAGAAATTCTTCTCAGCCATAAGAACTATATCTTTGTTAAGAATGGGTGTAAAGGTAAGTAATTCCAAACTGTCAGATGATAGGACAAATTTAAGTAAAACAATGACTGCATAAAAATTGTTTTAGATTCTTAGGAATTTTAAAAGTGCTATTTAAAGAAAACCTTACTGCATATGGTAAAATTCCAAGTAGAAGAGGCATTTACTTAAACCCTGAAGTCCTTAGACACAATAAATAGAAGCTAAGAAAACTTTTTAAGTATTCTGAAGAAGGTATGAGTTGATAACATGATAAATACTTTTCTAGTTTAAAGATACTTGTTTACACTTCCACATGAATAAAATCATTAAACACTGAGCTCTTCATCTTTCGAAGAAATAGTGCACTCATGCTTTTACTGGAGGAATGCTGCAACAATTTATGCTAATGCTGTTTCTATATCAATCCTGTGAAATGTATCTTGTGTTAATGTGATATTAGTATAATATTTTCTTCAAAAATAGTGGAGGATGAGTTGAATCTTAGGATACAGATAGTAAAGATCTTGTCCACTCTTAAAAATTTTTAAACTTAAAAAATTTAAACTGAGTTGACAAGTACTTCCTTAGTGAAACCAAATACCTTGGCACATACAGTAGTAATGCATGTTTTTTAATTTTAGCTGGTATGCATGTAGTTCTTCAAGACAGCCATATTGGGCTTATGGAGAACTGAAAAATACTTTATTAAGAAGCAGGATAGGCAGTGTGTTTTCTCTGAATTGTGAGAAGACAACCAGTTCCACCTGAGAGTCCCGATGAGAACTTGTAGGCATCAGTTAAATCTGACTGCTGTGGCAGTCTTTATGGAATTTGAAGCTTTCTGCAGTATTTAGGCACAGATTAACTTTTGTTTCATTCATGAGAATCCTTAGACTGCCAAAATTAGGTGGATTAGGAGAGTGAGGCTGGACCTGGCAGTTTATTTAGGTTGTAAGAGAAGTAGGGTGAAATGGATATATGGTGAAAGTCCAAATACAGCAGGTGATTTAGATTCAGGAATTCTCTTTTCAGGAGTTCAGTGGATACAGGATGGCAAGAAGTCTGATCTCCAGACTGCCTAAAATTTTTGCAATGGGCAACTTTACTGTTACCTCTTGATTGCAATGCCTAGAACCTGTTTTTATGGATTTGCCAGTGTAGAATACGTACCCATAGCTGCTCATCTTCCTTTATGAAGTGGGAAAAAGAAGATAGATAGTTACATGGTGGGGGTTGTAGAAGTCTTTAAAACATGATTGCATGTGAAGTTTTTCAGATTTGGAATCCCAGTAGCAGAGGAAATAGTAATGGGGTTAAAAGAGACTCAGCTACGTTCTGACAGGGTCTTCTGGGGTAGCATTAATAGAACTTTCAGTGTGATCAGCAGCTGACAAAGACTGGTCAAAATCTGGCCAGGTGATGCAGAGTTCAGCATGAGTGGAAGAGTCTTGCTACCTTTGCACAAGCTAGGCATACCATTGACAGAACTGATATGTTTCCTAGTTATGTTCTATGTCTAGGAAAAATAACAGATATAGAAAATTATGGTGAAGTGCAAACTTTTAGTGTGAAAAGTGGGAGTAATGTATAAAACTTCCATGAGAGGCAGGGAGACAGTTGTGCTTACATTAGAAGAGGAGAGTATTAGCCATACTTCTTGCTGAAAACTACCAGAAAAGTTAAAAATAACAATATTAGTAGTCACAGAGATTACTCTAATCAGACTAGGGATTCTCGTTAAAAGGTAGCTATAATCAAACAGTATAGTGGTTTGTAGGAATCTGAAAGGGTTATTGTTGTGCTTGAAACTGAGCAATCATTTGGTAGTTAGAATGTTCTCCATAAAGTGAGAGAACTTTGCTGAGTAAGACATGGGAATTAAAAGAAAATGAGAGTATTTTTCTTTTTTAATCATCCTGTCTCCCCTCCTTCACCCCTGTGGAAGGTGATTTTGTTCCTTGAAATATTTGGGTTCAGTGGGGAAACAGTAGATGGTAACAGACCTTGAAATTTCCCATCTCAAAACAGCGAATGTGTTGGCTTTCTAAATTAAGTTTATGAGATTTCGATTTGATTATATTTAAAAAAATTATTTATCATGTTTGTATTTAATAAATATTAACCACCTAAATAGATAGTAGAGCTAACTAATGTTGCTTATAGAAAGTGGCATGGGATTCTGGGCCCAGTGTCTGGAATTAGATAGAGAGCATTATTTTGATACAATGCAGAGGTTGCAAATTGCCTGTTATCAACTGTGAAATCAATGAATTAGGTTCATTGTGAAAAAAATTGCTGTTGTAAATTTAGTTGTAACAACATTTTATGGGTTTGCAGCTTTGGAATTTTTAAAATACTAATTAGGAAAAATCATCAGCTATTGTTCCCTTGTCAATATATAACACGGGCTTCGGAGAAGTAGTTTGGTTAAGTATTTAGCATCACACTGAATTAGCTTGCAGCAGATGGTGTTATCCATTATCTGTGCGTGTACCTGGCTTAGGAAGAATGGAACTCAATGTTTCACATTCTGTTTCTTGTCACTGAGATGAGAATAATTGGGTGAATACAAGATGCTGCTTGTCCGATGACCATCTTGCTTGGCTGGGCATAGTAAAGCAACGATTCTTTGTTTTTGATGTGTTATGTTCATACTTTGAATAATATTGTTGTAAAAGCTGTCCCACTGGTAAAACATACCACTTAAATGATCACCTGACAAGGATCACCAGTTCTTCTTCCTTCTGTAGTCGTCATGATACCGTGCATGTGTTAAAATTAAGTGGATTCAAATTCAGTTTCGAATATACCTACTGCCTACACTTATGAAATTCTACTGTACTGAATAAACAATTACGCTGTTGCACAAAAAGCAATACAAGTGACACAACAATCCAATCCACTTCCTTTATTTGGAAGGTGCAGTTTGTAAAATGCAGCATTGAAGAGCAGGGTCTGTGAAGTTACCAGAAAGGCAGGAAAGACAATACTGACTACTTCAATGTTTTTAAATGTATGGAATTCTATGTGTTAGGCTTTACATTTGTTTTATTGATGATGTTAACTGTCAGTTAATAGAAGATGAACTTGTATTCTGCAAGATCTTTGGCTATGAGATAGAATTAATTTAATTTTTGATATTCTTAAAAAAACGCCACAAAAGAAACCAAACCCATATACTTACATTCTTTGTTTAGAATATGGATAGATGTCAGGACTGGGAATAGTTTTCTTTTGGCTCCTTTATTACTAACTGTGGATAATGTGAATGCATGTTTTAACAATATACATATTGCAGTGCTTCTGATGTATTTCTATATATATTTTCTTTTCCCTGCATTGATGCCCATAATGGCATTGGGTGGTGAAGTATCTGTGGAGGTTTTCCTTTCAAGAAGCTTCACGCTTTTTTAAATCTTTCTTTCCTTTAAAGCTGAAATAACATTTTCAGAGATACTAGATATCTGTGGCATTTTTTCAACCATATGGGATACTTTCCTGAGAACTGCTAAACTTTTCTGGATTGTCAGGACTCTTTATTTTTAATGTGGAACTTCACTTTTCTATTCTTATGAGAATTAACAGTATGGGTTAGTATAAGAGGATTCTTATGTGAGATATAAGAAGTCTGTGGACAAAGTAAGGGGAGAGGTTTTTTGCAGGGCAAATCATTAATTATTTGGGCAAACAAAAATTTGATGAGCTGTATGATGCTTGTGTACAGTTGTTGAGTTATGAATTTTTCTCTAAAAGTGGTACATTCTGATACATGGTCTGGGGTAGTAGTCTGTTGTATAAGTGTATTATAGAGAAGATGGAGCCAAACTCTTGTCAGTGATGCACTGACATAGCAAAGGAAGGGTAGCAATAATCACAGCTTGCAACAAGGGGCATTTCAGTTTGATAGAAGGAAAAATACATTCACAATGACATTTTAACAGGTTGCTTAGGGAGGCTGCTGAGTCTTCATCTTTGGAAATTTTCAAAGCTTGACTATACGTTACCCTGTGCAAACTGATCTAACTTTGAAGCTAGTTATATGATTATCAGGAGACTAGACTAGATGACATTCAGGTCCCTTCCAGGCTAAACTTCTGTATCATTATGTGATACTGAATTTTAAAGAAGATGATGCTCAGAGTTACTTTGCTAATGTATGGGATGACATGAAAACTTTTCTGCAGAATTCTAAAACTGTGGGTAAAGTTGCTTGCAATTCATTTGCAACCATTTGTGCTGCTAGTTTTTTCTAGTTTCTATCTACTTACATGTTTTTAGCCAATGTTTTTCTTAATCTGCATTTTGAAAAATATAAAGCTCTTAGAAATACAGGATGAGAGAAAAAGAGGCCTTCCCTCCCCCCATTCACAAAACAAGTGCAGCAACAAAGAAAGCAACAGTAGAATTGCTTCAAAATATTTGTTGTCAGTTCATGTCAGTGTTTTTAGTCCAGTTTTCCATAAGCACTTTTTTTATATTGTCTAATGTTTCTGCAACAGTCTCTCAAATAGAAATTTTAAAAAGGAGGTATTGCTGTGAAGATACAATACTAGTTTACTTTGTGTCTTCTGAAATATCTGTTAGTTATTTCTCCTTCTGAAGCCTGTATTTTATTCTGTTTTCTTTTGAATGAAGCAGTTTCATCTGTGGTCCACATGCTTTTTGTTAATATCTTCAAGTGAGTTGTACTAAAGATTCCATTTTTGGCTTAAAGGAAAACTAAAGGAGAATAGGCAATTTTTTAAATTTTTGTTTTAATTTTTTTTAGGCATGTTGGTTTATATGGATGCATCTCTGTGCAACATCCAAATAAAATTGAACCGGAGTAAAATCCATACTTTTTATTTTCCTGTACTGGATTCTCTTTCTTTGTCATGCAAAGTAAAGCTTGTATTTTACTGTAGCGGGCTAGCGGTTGTTGTACAAAGAATGAAAAAGTAAATTCATTCTCATAGAACAGAAACTATGAATGTGGTAGTAACTCAAAGGTTATTTAGTTTTTGCATCTGAGAATAAAATCAAATCAAATACTAACCAAAGTAGTTACTAAAATTAAGCAGTTTGTGAATTGCTATTTTCAGCCAAGTTGCCAGAACATTGGTTTTTCATTTGATAAAGGAGCTATCGTAATTGTCACCAGTCATGTTTTCTGAGCTAGACAGGACTGAGTGATCACAGCTAGTAGACTACTGTCTGTTATAGCTTTTCCTGTGGATTGGAAGAATGTAGATAGAACAGGGAGCACACATTGCCACCAGTTCATGAATAAACAGTGGATGTTGTTGCTTAAGACTGAGATTTTTATTAAAACAAAACAAAAAAAAAAGGCAGAGTTTTTAGCTTATTTAAAGTACACTGACAAATCGTGTAGATGAATTAATGTTGAAAACATATATCTAAATGTTTCAGAAACACAAATTAATGGCTTAGATTTAATATTTATTACTTATCTGTAGTTATCTTGTTGCCAGTACCCTTGATTTGCTGAATTAACAAGTATTTCAGAAGATCTTTTTTAACAATAGTCAACAAATATTTGTACCATAATTTTTTCTGTCTTTGTAGCATGACTCTAGCAATGAACAGTGGTTCTTCAGCTTTTATCTGTCTTTTCAAAATTTTTAACAAGTATGTGTTCCTGAACTAATTAAATTAAAATGTAGTTGGCATCAACATTTGCCTTTTTATCTTTTTCTTTCCTTTTTATCTGTTTCTTTGCTTGTTATCCAAGAAACATTCTCTTTGCCTCTTAGTGATTTAGTATTTAATGTCCATTACATTTACTTTCAAAGAAGGATGGACTTGGCCTTAAGATACGAGAGGTCAAACAAATGTTAGTGGCTGTTTGGTAATGTACCTAAAAGGAGGCTGGACACAAGATGATGAAAAATATTTTTCTAAAAGCTTTTAACACTGGTGAAGTTCTCATATGGGCTAACCAAGTATTCACTAAGAGTGAATACTTTTTTCTCTTAGTGATCTGAGTTCTGGAGTTTTTTTGTTTAATGTTCTGTACAGGAGACCAAGGATCCAGTAAGATTCATGTCACTGTAATTTGACTGGTATCCAAAGCAGGTGCCTATATGTTTAAAAAGCTCAGTTTTCTAATAAATTGTGTCAGGAACCAACCATAAAGGAGAGTGACTTTGGGCTCCTAATGTCTGATACTACAAAGGTGGTCTCCTTTCCTTGGCTCTTTTCTTAGCTGTGAGAAAAGAGTAATGACAACGGTGGGAATAAGTAAGGGTTTGAAGAGTAGAGGTTATCGCAGACCCTGAATGAAGACAATGATGAAAAGCACCAACTTGCATTGAGTGAATTATTGCTTGGTAATTTTAGATTAGCTGAATAAATAGCTGTAGCTCAGGTAAATCGTGTCCTGTTTTGTCTTTCTTAGAGACTCATTGAGAGCTCAGTTGTCCAGTTTTGCATTTTTGTGATATTGATAAGTACTTACATATTTATGTGTACAAATTGAAGCATGTGGCTATATATTGTCACAAAACCATGTACTTTTGGAAGAGTAATTTTTAAGGAAGACTACTAGTCCAAGTAGAGACAGGTAAAGCAAAGAAGAGTTTCTAGTTTGACTTTTTTGTTCGACATAAGCACTGTCTGTTCATGTTTTACTTTATGGAGGTGTGTATTTAATGACACACAGTACAGTATGTAATGCTATATGTAGCATTTTTCTCTGCTGGGGTGTGAAAGATGCAAACATATAGTTTAGATTGCTGCATATATGCTGATGCGTGGGTAGAGCAGAGTGGAGAACAGGTACAAACGCTTTGGAAGTACAAATGGAGAGGAACAAAATCCATTTCTCTAAGACTGAAATTCTGATTAAAACTGGAAATGCTGAGTGGACTCAAGCTGAAGGTCTCTTTTCGTTTGATACCATTTGGAGTGGGTTGTCAGTAGGAATGGGTTTTGCTACAGTTCAAATTACAGCGCTGACTTTGGTGGTGAAGGGTCTTCTTGCTTCTATGCAGCATTTTCAGTTGTAATAGAGTAAAATTGTCTGTATGCAAATGAGAGCTTGAGGTAGGGTGATGTTTATTTCTTGAGCAAAATGAGGGGCCTATGGTTCTTCACTTTTTTTTTCTAAGTGAGTTGTCAGGGGAGGTAAATGAAATCTGTGTTCACAATGTAGCAAAACAAAAAGCTATATGTTGACTTAGTTTGAAAATGTGGATTTAGACTATATTGTACAGCTGAATATGCATTTTCTCCTTTTCTGAACCATTTTTTTATAGAGAAGAATCAATCCAATGCTGTTGCAACATTAAACTGAAATTAAAGCCTATTATATCACATATTGAAGGAGTTAAAGTCAATAATAAACCCTAATTAATACATACAGTGTATCTATGAAGTGGAGTAAATACGTGAATAACAAAATGTTCAGTAAAGCAGAATGAAATTACAGCTTGTCAGTAATCTTCAATTTTCAGCTGTAATAAACATTAAAAATAATATCAGATTAATTCCAGGTCTTTTATAGTGTTACTGACTTGTTGCAGATAGCATATAGAATCTTTAAAAAATAATTTATTGTAGAAACAGAGTGATTCCAAGTTATATAGAATTCTTTAATTTAAAGAAAGTCTATTTCTTAAATAACTTTTTAAACTCTAATTGTAATGATTTCACAGCGACAAGTAACCATCTTATTCTACAGCATTGGGTATAGGAAAAAATAGAGATGTTTAATGCTTCTATTTTTCTGTTGAACTATTGTGTCTTGTGAAGTACAGTAAAATTCAAAGAAATAAAACCTATATAAATTAAACTTATTTTATGTGGCTTTGCTTCATTTGGAAAATGAAAGTACGTGTGTCTTTTTTTTAACTGGAATGGTGTGATCATAATCAAGTATTGTCAATATGCATGATTTTTAAGCAGTGAATATAACATTCTTGAATGAATTTTATAATGTTTAATCTAGAAATAAACTAAAATGTTGTCTCAAAAAAACCTTTCTGTATTCTTTCCTCAGCAATTGGTATATTTTTCCTGTATAATTTTTCAGTCCTTAATCTTTTTGGCTTCTGTGTTTTTAGATATTTATCATATATGAGTCATGGCTTGTGTAGTANTGTGTTTTTAGATATTTATCATATATGAGTGTGTAGTGATTATGTCTTTAAGTATTTCATCCTTTTCTTTATGTGACTTTTAGGTATGCTATTCCTCCAGAGCATGGAAAACGGCTTGAAAGACTAGCTCAAGGTAACATTTTCAATATTTCCATATGTAAGATGTTTGAAGGACACACCTCCAGCAAAGTGAAAAACATTGTCCTTGACTTACCTGCTGTGTTTTATTACTTAATGTTGTGTGACTTTTATTTGTCTATGGTGTGATTGCAAACAAGGAACACTTTCTAGTACTCTCAGGAATTCTTAAGAAACAAAATGATTTTTTTTTTGTTTCCCCTCAGAACTTTATTTGGTACTGGCATTTTTGGGTTGGTGAAGCTCATGAAAATGAAGCTCAGTAATTTATTGGGTTTGTTCATTAGATTTTCATTGTTAGTATCTTTGTCTCCTCTGTGCCGTTGATTTTTCTTGTCATAGCTTCTTCTCATCAGTAACTTTTGAATCTTAACTTCTTAGCCAAATTTGATACAAACGTATAAATATTGAAGACAGTCGAGTCTCCAGAATTTTCATGAAAGTTGGTGGGTAGAGAATGCAAAACTGATTAGTACCTCTGGGAAGGGCGAAGCAGACAAAATGTACCAATGCTAGATCTTACTTGGCAGCAGCCTGTTGGCCAGTGAGCAGGCATATAAATCCACTTTAGCCAAAGCATGTACTGGCTTTCGTCCTCCAGACGTGTGAGGAACATGTGTTGAGAAGGAGCAGAGATTATTGTTGTAAGGTTGAGATCTAAGGGATAAAAATCAGTAGTCTGTAGGAAAATTCTTCTCACACGGTAATTTGTTTTATTTTCAATAACACTACACCTCTTTTTGTTTCTAGATTAAGAGTGAACATGAGGCATGTTTCTTGGCCTGGTAGCCCATGTTTTATAGCCTGCCATTAACTGTATAATATAAGGAATGCAATTGAAAGTTGATAATTAGATATTCTGTGTCAGAACCAAATTCTGAAAATTTTTATACATTTTCTTTCCATATCCATTTTATAAGCATATGGGTGCATCACTATTTTTCTGAGCTATTTTTAAGCTATTGCTGAGAACAGTAAGATGGCGTGTATCGCTGAGGTGTGAAAGTAAAGACCTGTGAACTTGCAGTCTTAAAAACATGTCTCAGACAGGTTTCAACCTGGACAATTACATTTACTATTCTTAAATTTTCCCATAGTTTCATTTGAGAAAGTTGTCACTCATTTTTTTTTTTTTTTCTGTTCCAGATTCTTTTTCCAACTTGCAAAGTACAGAATTCTCTATTTGCATACCTTAGCGCTTTTGGTTTTCACTGATAAACAAGTTGATACATGTTGTAGACTGGGCAAGTGACATTGACTTATGATAGGATCATTCAAAAATTACTTTTAAGGTTTACACGGAATGAGCAAGGAGTAAAAGGAATAGAGATTTGAAAAAGGTTCAGAGGGGGACAATAGGACTGGTGAAAAAATTGCCTTTTGTTTTAAAAATAGTCAGTAAGCTCTAACTTTTCAATCTGAGTGTCAAACAAAGGGAAGGGGGAATGATAAAGACCTGTGATGACTAGCACAGAAAAGGTGACTAAAGAGTGATTGGTCACTAGGTCTTCCAGTACAGCTAGAGACTCTAAATGAAGAGCCTTAGCCCGTTCAAAACAAACAGAAGCAGGTGATTCCTTTCACAGTATCAACACCTCACTGTCCATTGTGGATTCTGACAGCATCCTGGCCTGTGTCAGGAATAGCGTGCTGAGCAGGACTAGGGAAGTGATCATCCCTCTGTCCTCTGCACAGGTGAGACCTCATCTTGAATACTGTGTTCAGTTTTGGGCCCCTCACTACAAGACAGACATAGAGGTGCTGGAGTGTGTCCAGAGAAGGGTAATGAATCTGGTGAGGGGTCTGCTGAGCAAGTTGTATAAACAGTGGCTGAGGGAACTGGGGTTGTTTAGCCTGGAGAAAAGGAGGCTCAGGGGAGGGACCTTATCACTTTCTACAGCTACCTGAAAGGAGGTTGTGGAGAGGTGGGGGTCAGTCTCTTCTCCCAAGTAACAAGTGATAGGACAAGAGGAAATGGCCTCAAGTTACACCAGAGGAGGTTTAGATTGGATATTAGTAAAAATTTCTTCACCAGAAGGGCTATCAAACATTGGAACAGGCTGCCCATGGAAGTGGTTGAGTCACTATCCCTGGAAGTATTTAAAAGATGGGTAGATGTGTTGCTTAGGGACATGGTTTAGTGGTGGTTTTGCCAGTGTTCTGTTGATGGTTGGACTTGATGATTTTAAATGTCCTTTCCAACCTAGATGATTCTATGATTCTAAAATTTTGCATGGATTCAGGGAAAGACTGAACATCACTGGCAAAGAAACCTGTTGGAGGAGCATAGGAGCTGCATCTGGCTTCGGAAGTCTTGGAGCAGCAGCTCCTTGGTAATAGATTACTCAGAGGAAGCAAAGATTTCGTGATGTATTTAAACGCTTCTCTGTACATCCACTTTTGACATTTGCTGGGAACAAGATCTTTGGGTAGATAGACTTTTCATTTGATGTGTTATGGCTGCTCTGGCATTGTAGATTTCATGTTTGGTTATAGTTGTGCAGTGTTTTAAAACTATCCAGGTTTAAATGCTGTGTAATGAGTGTGTATCCAACCTTTTTTTTTTTTGTGAGGGAAGAGAATGGGCAGTTTTGGGAAGACTTGTTCACTCATTGCTAAAAATTGAGTAGCTTTGAGGCATGGCATTGTTTGCTGCAGGCTGAAAAAAAAAAACCTTCAGATTTTTCTTTGACATACCCTGATTTCCCCAGATACTGCAGTAACCTATACGAGTTTAGGAAGTAGGTAACTTTTGGAGATACATGCTTTGCTACGTGGGAGCTTTTGAAGTCACTTAATGTAAACTTACATAGTTTAAGAAAGTATTGTTTGAAAACTGTGGCATGAAGGTGCTCAGGCCTCTTATTGCTGGTAATGGTTGCCTAATACAGTAAAAGGAATGGGAGCATGTGGAGAAATGGGAATCTCCAAAACCACTGTTTGTCAGAAGCCAGTGGGTTATGCTGGGGGAAGCATTGTCCTAGTGTCCAAATGCCAGGGTCAGAATTGTATGATCGGCTAAAAGGGACTTATGACTTCAGTCTCACCCAGTGTAACAGTTCTTAGGTCTAGAACTGCTGGAAGAAGGTAGGACAGAAAGGAATCTGGTTTGAGGTAAGCTAACACATGCGGGCATGCTTTTCTACAGCTGGGGACTGGAACCCAGTTCCTTGATCTGTACTGATCACTATATTTAAAGATGTTGCCCAGGCACATCACTCAGCCTTGGTCTGTGTACATCTGCATGGATGTAAGTTGTCTACTACTGCTATTAATTATATGTTAGTACAAGTTACAAAGATGTGTGTGGCAACTGGACAACTACTTTCCATGATGAATCATGTGTAAGATCAAACTTAATTATTTTTATTTCAGAACCACGTTTTCAACAGTAAATAGCAAATAAATCATAGAATCAGATACTGAAAAACAAAGATAAAATTTCAAATAGTTGTTTGTTCCATTATATTCATTGAACGAAACTGGATTTTTGTAGCAAAACTGCATACTCGTACAGAGATTGTTATTGTAACGGCAATGTTAGATAGGTGAGTTAGTTTCACAGACAACCATCTCTGGTATTTCCTAAGTTTTTTAGTTGTTGACTTTAATGTCTTCTGCGATGTTTTCCTGAATAGATCGTTTTCAGGATATTTTTGGTCCAGCTAATAGATTAGAATGGAATGTAGATGATGCTGTAGTTCTTAAGAATAAAGATGATGGATTTTATGGTCACTTTGACTTACACATTCACTTTTTTTTTTCTTTTGGGGAAACTACAATTTCTGATTATTTCCGTGCTGTGGAGGTTAAGACCTCTGTGATCTTTTACTTTGCAACTGCTGCCTTCTAAAGGAAAGTGTAAGTGTTACAGTAAGGAGTCTTAAAAAGATGAAAATGTAAAGTAAGCTGCATGGCTGCAATTCACTTAATAGTAAACATTAATAAAATGTGGTGTAAATTAGACCTTCATACTTAATTAAATGTGTATTAAAATATATTTAATCATATTTTTACGAGTGCAACATCTGAAGAAAAAAAGAAGTATTTTATTCAAGAAGGTTGGCTACCGAATTAATCGAATGCTCCTAAATAATTAAAATAATAAAATAATGCATTGAATGTGACAGGTTGTCTAAGTCAAGACAGCAGCTGATACATAAAATTAAGGGAAGGCTAGAATGTTTTCCACTTTTGCTTCATTTTTGCTTTCCATTAAAATCTTGATTGACTGTTGCACCTACGAATATTTTATCTGAAAGACATTAGACTGTCATCTAATAAAGACAACAGTTTGATTTTGCCCTTCAGCTGCTTTCTCATTTGTGTAGGTTTTTTTTGATTTTATGTAGACATAAATGTAATAAAAATCTCAAGTGAGCTGTTAGCTGCAATTTTTATACTTGTTGTGTTAATCTGTAATACCATGGTATTCTAAAGGATTTTTTATTTCACAAAATGGGTTAGAAAATAAAGAGAATAGAAACAGAGTGGCAAATCAGAAATTACAGTTTGAAGGATTTTCAAGACTGTTTAATAGATCGTTTAATTGCAGAAACTGTTTTAGAGAGGAGATGACATCTATCTGTGGTGTTCAATTATGTAAAGAAGAAATTAAAATTTAATATATTGTAAGTATGTAGGGGTGTTACAAAAAGCTTTGTATGGTGTATAGTATTAATTAATTCATTTTATGCAGAACTCCATTACCTGTTATGTATGAAAACAAGTATAAATAGTTGTTAAAATGAGACAATGTAGAATTTGCATAACTTCTAAGGGTCTTGAATCTGAAAACTTGAGCAGGTGAGAAATTGAACTTTGTCTCGATGGTTATACAAGTCAAGTTAGGAAAGTCGCATCTAAAAGATATAAACTTAAGGCTGTAACATATTCATCTGGGCATAACAACACTCATATTTCACAGCACTTGCTTCTTTTGTGGCTTTTGTACTATGTGCTTTGTATAGCATACAAATTGCCACTGCTTCTTTGTGAGGACTGTCGGTATGCAAACTCATCCTAGTAATTTCTTTTATCTGCAATACAGAAAGTTAAATCAAATTAGTTGAAATCACTGCAAATTAATTTAAATAAAGTATATGAAGTTTGTATTTATACCTACCACAGTAAAATGTAAAAATGAAATTACTAGAAAACTTAGTCCTTATTTAATCTCTGCCTGTGTTCCAAGAGTACTGATCACTGAATTATGATTAATATTTTGTATGTTCGAAGTCCTTTAAATGAAGATCTACATAAGTAAAAAATTGCCATAACTTTGCACTTAATTGCATTCATTGGGATTATTTTTAATTACATTAAAGATATTTGCAATTCAGAGTTTTCTCTTCCTTATGTTGTAAGTTTAATATATTTATATTTTCATATTTTGTATTGTCTTTTCAGTTAATATTAATAAGCTACAAATACAGCACCTTTAATGTAAAATTTCGGGTGAAGGCTTGAATATGAGCTGGACCACCTCTCCTGTGAAGACAGGCTGAGGGAGTCGGGGTTGTTCAGCCTGGTGAAAAGACGACTCCGGGGAGACCTTATAGCAGCCTTCAGAGACTGGAAGGCTGCTTACCGGAAAGCTGGAGGGGGACTTTTTACAAGGGCTTGGAGTGATAAGGCAAGGGGTAATGGCTTCAAACTGGAAGAGGGGAGATTTAGAATAGATATTAGGAAGAAACTTGTTACTGTGCTGGGGGTGAGACACTGGAACAGGTTGCCCAGGGAAGTTGTAGGTGCCCCATCCATGGAAGTGTTCAAGTCCGGGCTGGATGGGGCTTTGAGTAACCTNCCAAACCAAAACAATTTATGATAATATGGAAGTGAGGAAAAAAAAAAAAAAAGGAAGTCTTTCCTCATTCATTGACTGATCAGAATTTGATTTGAAGGTTCCCTAAGAATATGACTTTTATGTGTGTGTACTTAAATAATGACTTAATTATTGGCCAAATTGTGATATCCTTGATCATACAAGGTAGATATCTAGCCAGTCGCCTTGTTCAAGTAAATGGGGTTACTTGCAGAGTTACTTTTTCAGGAATAGTATTGTAATTTGTTCATGTATGATTGTAGCTGGACAGTTTAGTTGAAAACAGCAGGGACACATCTTACCATAGATAAGCATTCCAAATATCTTGAAAATGCTAATCAAACAGGGAATGGAACCTGAACCGCTTCAGTTTGTGTGAGTGATAGTTGTGATGTGATGTGGTCATCTGACAATGAGCTGTGGGATATGTAGGAATGATACTCTCAGGATAGGAAAAAAAAAAAGCCTCCAGGTAGCAGTGCTAACTGTCCCTCAATTTTTAATTTATAGACTTGAACTGATCTTAAAATTATCTTTATCCCTGAACCATTTCATGTACACTTTAAAGACCCTTAGTGCAGCAGTGTCCTGCGTGTGGAATCCTGTCTTCCTCAGACACAGCTAGGAATTTTCTTAGTGCCCAATGCTCCCAGCTTTCCCCAAAGATGAGAGGGCTTTGACTTGTGTCTAGTGTGTAGATCATAAAACTAGAAATTGTATGGAGGTGTCATTGTTTACTGAGGTGGAATAGCATTGACAAAGGGTGTGTCTTCACCAGTCCAGTGATAAGACGGTAACACAGGAAGTAGTTTTGTATTGTTAGTACAAATAGCATGGGTTACCTTCTGTAAGATTATCTTATTTTGGGTTGTGTTTTCTGCTAGAATGTGTATGTAGAGTCTTTTGATAGCCTGTTTTTGATTGTTAATGCAGTCTGAAGCCTGTATTTTCACATATTCTTTGCTGTTGTTGCTTGTGTTAACTAGATAAAGTTTTTAAAAAGCCTGAGTAGGACTTTCAGGACTCTACCTGTAGTTTATATACTTATATCCAAACATTTGGCTACCAGCTGCTGAATCACATATTTACCTTGTAGACTGTTCTAATTCGGCTCTACATGTTGAGAATGTCAGTGTTTTTTTAAATTGTGGACTGGAGAACTCTCAACTGGGCAGGCTTTTTCTCATGGATGTAAGTCAATGAGCAACCCGATTCTGTTTCACCCTGATCTCTGATTATTGCTTATCGGGTCCTATGAAGTAATTGTTTTGAATTGTCTTTTTGTGTTCCGTGTACTCATTTCCAAGAAGATTAAGTACAGTACCAATGGCTAAATAGAAGTATTGAGAAGAGGTGTAAAGAGGTCTGCCACATCTCAAGAGGCCATCCGAGAAACTGGAGTTGCATGCATATTCCCACAAAATACCTGCTTTTGTAGAACTGATTTAGAGTTAATGGATTAGTGTTAATGGATTAAATTAAGATTTCAAGTGTCTCATAAAAGCATGAATGTGCTACAGAACTTCAATGGTAGTTACATTTGAGATAGATTTCAGCATTTTTTCTTTTGGACCTGGGATTTCACTGAATATCCAGGATTAACTGGTAACCTTGTGAATTGGTAATTTTAGCACCAGCTTGGTATTTGAGAATGGTTCTGGTGTGTTGCAGGCTGGTGGCCTGCATTTAATGTATTTGTAAGGGTCTTGTGAAGTTTCTAATGCAATGTCCTCTATTCATTGTGCTATTAGGCATTTTTTACATCTGCTAACCAGTTCTCCCACAGGGATTTTCTTTCCTCAGAGAAAAGCTTGCGTGACCTTACCTTTAGCCTGGGCAGAACAAAAGACCTTCTGATAAACAGTCTTGTAATGAGGAAATACTACCTTCCTTTCTTCTCTTATTCATTGAAGGGGGTTGCTTTTGAGAAAATGAAGTGAATGAGACTGGAAAATTTGAGTGTGTGTAAGTGTAGACTTTGACAGAGTCAAAAGATATTTTGTAGTGGTACAGAATGTGTAGGCTGCATGTTGATTTCACTGTGAGGGCTCTGTAACCACAGCAAATGTTCGCCAGTAAATTTCTCATAATGGATTTTGAGCAGGTTGTGTTCTGTGTTGTTTTCAACTTTCTTAGAATTCAGCAACAAGCTTGCCTTCTTGTTGGAGTTGTCACAACTATTTCTGATCTCTTGGAACTGTAGTGGTACAGCTTAAGTTTTGGATATCTGCCCATTATTTGATTTTTATCATCATGCATTGAGCTAATTAAGCATATTGCAGTAGCAGAATTTGGTACAAAATTTTTTTTTGTCAGGAAAAAATGACTCAGTCACTCTCCCTGCTTTTAGAAATCAAGATATTTGCTACTTTTCATACTGGTAATTTCCTTAGTCTGAAGTACCATAGAATCATAGAATGGTTTGGGTTGGAAAGGACCTTAAAGATCACCTAGTTCCAACCCCCCTGCCATGGGCAGGGACACCTCCCTCTAGACAAGGTTACTCAAAGCCCCATCCAGCCCGGACTTGAACACTTCCATGGATGGGGCACCTACAACTTCCCTGGGCAACCTGTTCCAGTGTCTCACCCCCAGCACAGTAACAAGTTTCTTCCTAATATCTATTCTAAATCTCCCCTCTTCCAGTTTGAAGCCATTACCCCTTGCCTTATCACTCCAAGCCCTTGTAAAAAGTCCCCCTCCAGCTTTCCGGTAAGCAGCCTTCCAGTCTCTGAAGGCTGCTATAAGGTCTCCCCAGAGTCGTCTTTTCACCAGGCTGAACAACCCCAACTCCCTCAGCCTGTCTTCATAGGAGAGGTGCTCCAGCCCTCTGATCATCTTTGTGGCTCTCCTCCAGACCCACTCCAACAGGTCCATGCCCTTCTTATGTTGGGGGCTCCAGAGTTGGATGCAGTATTCCAGGTGGTGTCTCACAAGAGCAGAGTAGAGGGGCAGAATCACCTCCATCAACCTGCTGGCCACACTTGATGCAGCCCAGGATATGGTTGGCTTTCTGGGCTGCAAGTACATGTTGCCAGCTCATGTTGAGCCTCTCATCAACCAATATCCTCAAGTCCTTCTCCTCAGTGCAGTCCTCAACCCATTCTCCACCCATCCTGTATTTGTGCATGGGATTGCCCCAGCCCACGTGCAGGACCTTGCACTTGGCCTTGTTGAGCTTCATGAGGTTTGCACAGGCCCACCTCTCCAGCCTGTCCAGGTCCCTCTGGATTGCATCCCTTCCCTCCAGCGTGTCGACCACTCCACACAGCTTGGTGTTGGCAAACTTGCTGAGGGTGCACTCCATCCCACTGTCCATGTTGCTGACAAAGATGTTGAACAGCACCATTCCCAGTACCAATCCCTGAGGAATGCTGCTTGTCACTGTTTTCCACTTGGACATCGAGCCATTGACTGCAACCCTTTGAGTGCAGGCATCCAGCCAGTTTCTTATCCACAGAATGGTCCATCCGTCAAATCCATGTCTCTCCCATTTAGAGCCAAGGATGTTGTGCAGGACAGCGTCAAATGCTTTGCATAACTGCAGGTAGATTGTCTTTCTCCTCCCTTATCCCCCAACGCTGTAACCCTGTCACAGAAGGCCATCAAATTAGTCAGGCATGACTTGCCCTTGGTGAGGCCATGTTGGCTGTCACTGGTCATCTCCTTATTTTCTGTTTGCCTTAGCATAGTTTCCAGGAGGATCTGCTTCATGATCTTGCCAGGCACAGAGGTGAGACTGACCGGCTTGTAGTTCCCCGGGTCTTCCTTTTTTCCTTTCTTGAAAATGGGTGCTCTGTTTCTCCTTTTCCAGTCAGTGGGGACATCACCAGACTGCCATGACTTTTCAAATATAATGGAAAGTGGCTTAGCATCTTCATCAACCAGTTCCCTTAGGACCCATGGATGGATTTCATCAGGTCCCATGGACTTGTGTACCTTCAGGTTCCTTAGAAGGTGTTGTACTTGATCTCCTACAGTGGGTGGTTCTTCATTCTTCCAGTCCTTACCTTTGTCTTCTGCGACGTGGGCGGTGTGGGTAGAGCCCTTGCTGGTGAAGACTGAGTTAAAAAAGTTGTTGAGTACCTCAGCCTTCTCCATATCCCGGGTGACCAGGTCTCCTGTTTCCTTCCAAAGTGGGCCCACGTTTTCCCTAGTCTTCCTTTTATCACTGACGTACCTGAAGAAGTTTTCCTTGTTGCCCTTGATGCTTGATGTCCCTGGCCAGCTTTAATTCTGTCTGGGCTTTAGCTTTCCTAACCTGGTCCCTGGCTGCTCAGACAGTTTCTCTGTATTCCTCCCAGGCTACCTGTCCTTGCTTCCACCCTCTGTAAGGCCTCTTTTTTTTGCTTTTGAGTGTGCCCAGGAGCTCTGTGTTCATCCATGCAGGCCTCCTGGCTTTTTTGCCTGACTTCTTTGTTGGGATGCATTGCTCCTGAGCTTGGAGGAGGTGATGCTTGAATACTAACCAGTTTTGTTGGGCCCCTCTTCCCTCCAGAGATTTATCCCATAGTACCCTACCAAGCAGATGTCTCAAGAGGCCAAAGTCTGCTCTCTTGAATTCCAGGGTAGCGAGCTTGCTGCACACCCTCCTTGCTGCCCTAAAGATCCTGAGCTCTAACATTTCATGATCACTGCAGCCAAGGCTACCCTTGAGTTTCACGTTCCCCACTAGCCCCTCCTTGTTGGTAAGGAAAAAGTCCAGCATAGCACCTCTCCTTGTTGGTTCCTCTGTCACTTGAAGAAGGAAGTTGTCATCAACGCATTCCAGGAATTTCCTCAATTGCTTATGCCCTGCTGTGTTGTCCCTCCAACAGATACTGGGGTGGTTGAAGTCCCCCATGAGGATCACGGCCTGTGAATGTGATGCCACTTCTATCTGTCTATAGAGGTCCTCATCCACTTGGTCTTCCTGGTTGGGTGGCCTGTAGTAGACCCCCAGTGTAACATCACCCGTCCCTGCCCTCCCTTTAATCCTGACCCATAAGCTCTTGATTGGCTCTTCATCCATCCCGAGGAGAGCTCCATGCACTCCAGCTCTTCATTGACTTAGAGGGCAACACCCCCTCCTTGTCTCCCCTGCCTGTCCTTCCTAAAGACCCTGTATCCCTCAATTCCAAGACTCCAGTCATGGGAGCCATCCCACCATGCCTCTGTGATGCTGATGAAGATCATAGGCCTGGAGGGGTGTGCACATCTCTAACTTGCCTTGTTTGTTCCCCATGCTACGTGCATTTGCATAGGGGCATTTAAGTCAGGTCCTTGTTGAAGCTGTCTTACTGGAGTGGCTGCAAATCCTTCATGCTGCTGTCCAGCTGTCCTTTCTTTGAGATTTTATCTGCATTTCCCCATGGGCTCTATTGCCTTAGGAGCCCCTGGCTCATCTCTGTAAGACTTCCAGTGTGCTGCAGTGTACCCAGCACATCTGAGAGCAGCAGGCTGCGGGCCCTTGCTAGCGACCCATCCCTTGCACCTTGGAGTGTCGTCCCTTGGCTTGTCATGAGCAAACCTGATAATACTTGCCTCCCCCATCGAGTCTAGTTTAAAGCTCTGTCAAAGAGCCTCGAAAGCTTATAAGCAAAGACTCTCTTCCCCCTTTGAGAAAGATGAACCCTATCCGACGCCAGCAAGCCTGGTGCTGTATAGGCCATCACTTTCAATCGCTTTTTTCACAGCATGCTCCAATATGTGTCTTATTATGCTGCTCAAAACTGAGATTTCTTGAAGCTCATAAGCTGTAAATTCCAAGTTATGATTGTTATCATTATGTTAGGCATTAAATTTGACAAAATAGTTGAAATCGTGCGCTAGTTTCTTTTAACTGTCTTTTAGTCTGTGAAGCTGAATGTGTATGATAAAACTATACCTACCAAGTATAGTATATTTTTAAAACTTACATTATAACATTATTTGCAATTCCAAGAGAGAGTAAAGAATTCTGTGCCTGTTGGTGGGGAGAAAAAAGAAAGAACCATAAATTTGAATAAAATTTGATCTCAGGGCATCTTAGCGGAGTTGATCAGCACGAGTGTACATTACAGCTTTGCTGCATAAGTGCTGCTTAACCTTATATCTGAGAAATTAGTGCTAGAAAAGAATGTAACAGTTATAGTGTGATCATCTTAAAATTGTTCTGGAATTGTAGGGTGGTTAATGGACATAAATATAAGACTCATCAGAGAGAAGAAATTAAATCTGACATTACAGAGAAGGCTGTATATTACAGAAAATTGCTGAGATTTCATCTTTTTTTTCTCAAGTCATTAAAAATATTTAGATGGTTAATTGCCTGAAAGTGACTGTGGGTTGTTTTGGGGTTTTTTTTTTTGTTTGCTTTTAAATTGAGTAGTGAGTGTGTTGCTGCAAGAATGAAACTGCTTCTGTGAATGACAAATTAACATTTTTGTGAGAGGTATACAACAACTTGTGCAAACAAATTAAAGAGATGACAGAAAGCCCTTTTGCTAGTTAAATGTCCTGTGGCTAACTTTCTGTCCGCTAAGCAATGTTTTTATATAATTTGTCTAGTCGTTTTTGTTATTTTTTTTTCCTATATTTTTCTTGGGTGACCTCTTACTACTTTCATACAATTTGCAGGCTTTTCCAGAATAACAGTTACAAGTCAGTTTGGAGAATAATCAAGTGGTGTTCTTGGTTAATGTATTAGTTGAGGACAGACATTTACACCTTGGATAATCCTAGGTAATCTATCAATCCGTGGATCTCTCTTGTGTTCTTCAGGCATAAAATTCATTTTATGCATAAATGAATCAAAACTTTTTTTTCTGAATCAGTAATAATGCCATCATTAAGGAGACTTTTTTCATCATGAAGAAATGGCATTGTATCTTCTCCGGTATCAAGTTGCTGTGCAAGATAATTAGTAAAATATACTATTATTTTTTTTTTTAATACTGTTTGCTCCACTTTAATTTCTGTCCGTATTTCTCAGGTAGTTCTCCTGCGTAACAAAATAGGATTACATATGTTTTCCTTGTACCAGGAAGAAAGACATCATTTTTAAATGGCTTTATAGTTGGATTTTCTTATGAATTTTACCTATGTTTATAGCGCAAATGAAAATTATTTTGGAGAATCCTTTTTTTATGCAGTGTCATGATCACAAACTTTTTTTTTTTATAGCACACTCAGGCTAATTCATACTGCACTAGTTTATAGAATTCATCTTTTGCTCCTATATGTTTTAAGAGAGGGCTGTGATGAAACTGTATATCTATCTGTTTACTCTTAGAGTTGAAAACAAGGAGCAAGCACTCCGTGTTTCAGCTTCTTGTTTACTTAGTATTTTTCCTGTGGAACTGTTAGAGGTAGTGAACTCCTTTATGCCTCAGTTCTGTTTTTTGAAAATTAAGAGAAATTTTTCAAACCATTACTTTTTTAATAACTTCTTTTTTAGCAGTAGCCTGCCATTCTTTGTGAAATCTCTGAATTCCCTTGAGAATAAATGACATGCAGTACAGGAAACTGTTGATGGTAAACAAACTGATGTCTTGGTAACATTGAAAAATATACTCTACACCAGAAAGCAAAATAAATAAATAAATAAGTTGAACTCCACAGAAAGGGATTACTTTCAAATGTTGTGTCCTTGATACAGTAGAACTACATACTATTCAGGACTGCTGAATGTATAGATTGCAGTTACTCATAGTACATCTTATGGCGATTCTTGCTAATGGTCTGACACAAGCACTGAAAAGACTAAAGATAAATAATAATAATGTTTTTCACAATAATAAAGATAATAAAGACTTTCTCATCTTCACCGATTAGCGAGTAAATTGTTCCCTTTTGTCAACCGAGTTCTGCTGATGTTTGTGCTGTAACTTTGTGAGACTTCTGTGATGTTGCACTGTAACACAGTCAAAAGTATTCCTCTTGGCTCCAACAAAAGACGCATGTTCATCTTGGAGCAAGTCATACGTCTGTACTTAAGTAGAAGCGGGATTGAGAGCAACTATTCAGAGAAAGTAGTAGGTGGTTAGATGGCTCTCACTATATTCTTTCCAGTTTTCAATCTGATATGTTCAGGAGCTTCTTCCTTTCGTTAACTACTATACCTTTCTTTTTCTTTGTTTTGTTGCTTGTAGGAATTGTGTTTTCAGTTTTTGAGAGTGTTAACCTGCTTTCTAGAATGGAGTCTGAAAGGATGTCAAGAAGGATTAAACTAACTACGTTCTGGAAACGTCTCCCCTCTTTCTGCTTCTCATCTTCTCCCATTGTCCTTGTAACATAGTGGTTTCTTACTGTAGTATATAATTAGATTGAAGGGAAAAGAACCTGATATTTTAATTCTTGAGAAGGAAAGATTGGGTAGCTCATTTGAACTGTAGCTGAGCTGTTCATGTCCTGGTTAGAGGGTCAGATACCAGCGTTTAGTAACACTGAAACCTCATATTTAATTTTTTGCTTTTCTTTTCATTCATTTATTTCCGTGTTCTCAACTGGATTATATAATTATTTAATGGACTAAGCTGGGTTTGTGGACCATTACACAAGTAGTCATGAAAGATGAAACATGGAAAGCAGTCTCTGTTCACAGGAATCAAGACAAAATATAAAGAAGCAAAAAAACCCCATCTATTTTCAGTTGTACCAGATATCTCTGTGAAAGCAGCCATACTTTCTAGCCTTTTCTAGACAGAAAGTGGTGTTTACTTACTGGTCTGGAAGAGCCAGGTAAACCTAGTCCTTATGGAAATCTTTGAAACTTATATACTCCAGTTGATTTTCATGTGTGCAGGGGTTGCAGAATGAATGTTAATGTAAAAAAAAAAATCCCCAGACAATAAAATATTTCTGGAAAGGGTAAGAAAAATATGCCTCAGTTTACAGGTCCAAATTTATTTTAAATTACTTCACTTCGTAACAAACAAACAAATCTCAAACACCTGCAACCCCACCTCCTGAAAATCAGTTGAAAAACTTAGGAGGTGCATTTGATTTCTATAGAAATCTCTCAGAATCTAGCGAAGACACGATAGAAAATTCTAAATCGTATTTAAACAGTATTATGTATTGTAAAATATTACAAAAATTTCCTACTTGTTTTAATTAAAAGATACCAAATTTTGCTTATCTTGCCTTATTAGGGTTCTTCCCAAGCAGTTCTCAAGGATGTGATGCTTTTCTTCGCCACAAGATGACTCTGATTTCTCCATCAATATTGAAAAAGTATGGAATTCCTTTTGACAAGGTACATTAGTATTTATTTTTAAACTGTGCATTCATGCACTGAATTAGATTGTGTTTACTATAATGGTTGTTTATAGTAAAGTTGAGGCAAAATTATTGTTTTTATTTTTTTTTAGGCACTCACTCCGTGAAAAGATGAAAACAAATGCTTGTAGTATTAGGACTTTTACATGGTTTAGCTTGGAATTTTCTAGCAGAAATATCTTGTAGCAGCCATAATCTTTATCTTAAAAGTTTCTGTGATTTTTTTTATGACATTACTAATATTTTTAATTTCTATTTTATTTCCATGCAAGCTTGCATGTGATTTTCTGTTGACTGAAACACTTATTAACTAGTTGTATTAATATAAGTTGTATACCTAATATTTTAAAGTAAATGTTTCATATCTCTATTATCTGTATATTGTATTTTCTGATGCAATTAAATGTAACTTTATCAGTATTATGATCTAAAAAGTTTCAGGTGGAATAAAACCAAAAGAACTGTTTTTTAATTTAAAATGTATTTTAAAAGCTGTAACATATTAAAAAAAGAGTGAATGATTATTTTGTGCTTCTCGGTAGTGGCAGACCGGACACTTGATAAAAACATTATATAAACAGAAAGTGGGAAGAATAACTGGCTTCGTGGATGAATTTAATACATAGCTGCTTTCAAAAACATCTGACGTATTCAGTTGCTTCTCCTTTCCTACAAGATTTCCTAGCTTTTTGTTTTCCACTTTGAACTTCCTACAGATGCCAGCTAGTAAAAACATTTCTACTACATTGCTTTTTCTTTAAGTGTGTGTGTTCTATATCCTGAATGCTTTGCAAATTCTAAGTTTCTAAATTCAAGAGCTTTGTAGGCCTACTCAGAAGAGCAGAGCTTTATTCAGAAGGGCCCCTGCCTGAACATCTGTTTATGTTCTCGTGAGTTTTTTAAAAGCCTTTTGATCATTAGTGGGTTATGAGTCTTGGTTTCCCACTGTGCAGACTGTTTTAAGGTGTTCAGAAGAACCAGGCAATTTATACTTTTTCTCACTGTATTGCCGCTGCAATATAGGCCTGTAAATTGTCCTTGCCACACTCCTTGTTTTTTATTGTGGTTTCTGTTTTAGTGTATATGGTGTTTGTTTATGGATATAATGTGGACTTGTGTACACAAACTTAGCTTATTGTGTTCCCCAGCCTAAAATATAGGATAATGCCGTGCTTTCTATCTGTTTGAGTTGATATTTTTGTAACAATATGAAGCATAGCCCATAGAAATAATATTTAAGTTAACGTTTTAATGTATAGTATTGTGGTTTAACTCTGGCAGGCAGCTGAACCCCACACAGCTGCTCACTCACTCCCCCCCTGTGTGACAGCAGAGAGAATTGGAAGGGTAAAAGTGAGAAAGCGTGTAGGTTGAGATAAAGACAGTTTAATAGGTAAAGCAAAAGCCGTGCACACAAGCAAAGCAAAACAAGGAATTCATTCACTGCTTCCCATCGGCAGACAGGTGTTCAGCCATCCCCTGTAAAGCAGGGCTCCATCATGTGTAACGGTTACTTGGGAAGACAAAACACCATCACTCCGAATGTCCCCCTCCTTGCTTCCTTCTTCCCCCACTTTTATATGCTGAGCACAACACCATAGAGTATGTGTTATCCCTTTGGTCAGTTGGGGTCAGCTGTCCTGGCCATGTCCCCTCCCAACTTCTTGTCCCCTTCCAACCTACCCACTGGCAGGGCAGCGTGAGAAGCAGAAAAGGCCTTGACGCTGTGTAAGTACTGCTCAGCAAGAACTAAAACATCCCTGTGTTACCAACACTGTTTGCAGCACGAATCCAAAACATAGCCCCATAAAGCTGCTATGAAGAAATTTAATTCTATACCAGCTAAAACAGCACAAGCATATTGAAAAATATAGTATTACAACATACAAAATATTTTAAGTGAATGAATACAAAAACTTGTAATCTCAGAATTTATAGGATGATATTACGACATATTGTACTTTGTAGCCGAAGTACTGCCATCTGATATGAATCCATTATTGAAGAAGGAAATATAATTGGGGAGTATGTCTTTAAAGAGATTTTACAACAGAAATTTATCAACAGTTCAACATGTTCTCAATCCCTTCTGAAAATAGTATCTTGCAGCAAAATGAAAATCATGCGAGCATCTACATACCAATCATCAATGTCTGCACTTCAATAATCAGTGTCTACGATAATTATCAATAGCACTACTGCTAGTAAAACAGCACTAACTCGTACTGCCTATTATATGATACGCTTTTAGTAAAACTGAGTGGAAGCAAATTTTAGAAGATTCCTTGATAAGAACAACCTTGTGAGAAATACAGCATTACTGTTAAGACAAAGAAAGTGAGTGAGGCAGACGTTTAGGTGGGATAAAGCCACTGATTTGTTGTATGCCTTTTGGAATATTACTTCACTTTTCATGCTTAAATCAACCTATGTATAAAACTGAAGAAATGCAGGAGTTTAGAATGATAGTGCCTGCTGTGGAAAGCAAGATTTTTTTTTTGACTAAATTATATTCATATAAGAAATAGTTTGTTTTCTGAATGATATATTATCATATGGAAATATAGTTGCTGAGTTCAGTTTTTGTAATATATAGGTAAATACTGATTCCTTTCATAGCCTTGTGCTTTATCATGAGGTGTCATCTGAAACCTTCCAAACTGGAAGGTTTTATAACTATATTTATAGTTTTGGATTTACAGAATATTACTCTGTGAACAGTATAATTTTCAGTGGTTGGTGTTTAAAGTAGCATATTGCAGAATGCCAGCATATTTGTTTTCAGTACCGTACATTTGAGGTGGGTAAGGGAGTTGATGTTCTTATTTCAGTGCCTTGATTATTCCTGTATTCTAATTAAAAAAAAAAAAAAGTGCTAGAAATGGTTAAATATTTAAGTTTGGTTCTGTCACCTAGTCTTGGGAGGAAGCAGACTGTACCCAAGTGTAATTGTAATTAATGGGATTCAGTGAGAAAGTGAATGGAGAGAACCAGGCTGTGATCTCTCATGTCTCAAAGTGATAGAAGTGGAAATGTGCTGCATGCTGATAAGTCAGCCTACGCCTACCAGGTGGCAGCTGAACTGCTGCTTGTTGCAATAGAACACCTGCTAAACTGTCAGCAGTGGGAGGGTGTATTGAGATAAATTTTGCAATTGTTAGCATTGAGAATAATCTTTCTTAAACATTCCCACAGCGATTGTTGGAGTGCTACAGTAGCGGTTATAATATATGCACCTGTATGTGCGATTGCATGTATACACTAAATATGAACCCACAAAAAATTAACCTTGCAAAGAGCAAATGCAAAATGCAAGATCCATTTTTACTCTTTAGCTTTGTTAGCTAAGTATATTTTTCTTGTTTTCCTCTCTTTCCTTCATCCCATAATACAATCAGAAACATAAGGCTTGAAGTGCTATCCCTGTGTATTTATTCTTGCATTGAGCAAAAAAAAAAAAAGCAAACAAAGAATTCATAAAACTGTAAGATGAAAATTTTGAGGGAGGAGAAAGGGGGGTTTCGAAAAGCGGAAATTGAATGTAAGACAGCTATGCCAGCAAAAAGTGAGACTTAAGACATGACATGTTAATAAGAAAAATATTTGGAGTTGTGACTTTTAATTTTGGTGATTGTTTAAAATTTAACTCTCCCTTTTTGCAATTTCAAATCATAAAGGTATTTCCCTAAAGAGTCATATTTGTCCTCCCATTTTTTCTTACTGTATTGCTTACGCAAAGCATTGTCACACAATGAAAACAGCCTATTTAATCTCTGTGAAGTCTCCTTATTTTCCAGTAATCAGCAAATGCATCTTGTTGAACAGTCATCAGTCATTGCTGAGATTATTTGCTTCATTTAAATGGATCTGTTGGCTTTTTAGTGAGCCTGCCATCTGATCTGTGTTTCGTGTGAAAAGGCTTATCAAACAGGCTATGGGGAATCTCTTTTAACTCTTTGCTTCTGAATCTTCTAGTTTATTGATTAGCTCTTATCAGATAGTACAGAAGACAGTGTGCCATTTCTAGTCACTGACTAGCCTGTCCTTGATACAGTCTTTTGGTGGTCTGAGTTTAAGAGATTAAAGCTGTCTCTGAGTGGAGAGAATATTAGTGACTGACAAGAAGTACTGTCTCTCCTTTTCTTTGTGTCCAGAGAAGAGAAGCAGTCCATCCAAGTATAGGAGGATGAGACTTCTCTCTTGAAAGAGAATATCCTGACCAGTGATTTGTTTACCTTACTCCACTTTTTTAGTAATTCACTCTAGAATCCTTTTATATCTGGTATCTATTTTTGATAACTACTAGGAACTTGGTTTCTTTTTGGCTATACAAAAAATAATTGCTATGGCAATGTTGTTTTAATTGTTGTTGTTGTTTCTTTTTTTTTTTTTCTGCTTTCTATAATTTCCTGCTGAGTCAGTAGCCTCAGCACATTTTCCTTTTAGTTGCTTTTCATTGTACTTGTAGAGAACAGATCAGTCCTTTGGAGCTACCCTTGCTTATTCTCTAAAGCAACATTAGAGCTTAACTGTAGTCAAGCCTTTCCTCTCTGAGAATCTCCTTCCAGGCCCCTTGTCCTTTAGGTATTTGGAATTCTGGTTGTCAATTTTACCAGAGTTGTTCTGCTCTCTTAAATTGTGCTTAAAGGGAAAGAGGGGAAGGACAGGGGCAGATTAAAATTTGTTTTAATGTAATGTCTAAATTGGTGTTTTAATGGCTTTACATTGAGACATTCTGCATGGCATTTCCAATGCAAGAGTCCCCTTGGTGTTAGTAGCTGTAAGGCTGAAGAATTGGTGCAGGGTAATTGTCGTTAATTCTTCTCCCTCCATTCCTATCCAAGATGATTTAAAGATATTGGCTGAGAGGATCTAAATGTATCCAGTGTGTTCCTTTGGGATGAACAACATTGTTTTCTTTAACTGCTAAGGCTCATTAACTTAGAGTTTCTCCTACTTTATGCTTAATCATCAGTAGTAACTAACTTAAAAGGCAAATCAGGCCCTCAGTCATGTGTCTTCAAACCACAGTTTTTGAAATGATTAAGTATGGGAGAGAACAGTGAGAAAAAGATCTCTTTCCAGTCTTTCCAAGAAATGTCCTGGTGCCATTCTGGAGAAACACCTTCAGGGTGTTGGACAGAATAATTTCTTCAACAATTAATTTGTACTAGTATTAAGGGATGATTGTGAGTGTTTGGTCCAGCCTGTCTCTGCTTCCTCTCAGTCAGGAAGATTGATAGATTCTTTGCACTGTCTTTTCTAGCTCACTATACTTTCAGGTTTTATTAACAGTGAACCTGTGCTCCAAGATTAGTTTTTTGGAAAGTACTTTCTGAATTTGCGAAGTAATACATGTAGCTATGTATTTTGTAGTAAACAGCATTGTCTCAAGTATACTATTTCTGTTTGCATTAAAATGCAACTGTGTGCAAAGAGAAAAAAATTATTTCTTTCTAGGTAGTTGCAAAGGCAAATATTGTTTTCATTGCTTCAGGAGCAGAACTGGTTTTGTAATGCAGTTCACTTAAAGTTTTTGTTTTGTATTTATGCTACAGGTTACACAAGAGGCAGGAGAATTTATCATTACTTTCCCATATGGATACCATGCAGGATTTAACCATGGTTTTAACTGTGCAGAGTCAACAAACTTTGCAACCATCCGATGGATTGATTATGGAAAAGCAGCAAAGTTGGTAAGTCATACTGCAGAAAATTGATGCGTATGGAAATCTTTCCTGTGGTTATTTGTTTGTGAGAATCTATGGAAGCTGATGAGAAAGGGAGAACTATTAGATCAAGTAGTACCTAATACTGCCATTGCAGTTTTATTTATAGTTGTTCTTTTTCTAGTGCGTATTATGCTTCCAGAAATGTGTATTTGTCTTAGTAGTGGGTTTTGTTTGCAGCTTAATCTATATATTGTTCTTCAAAACCATTTCTATTTATGGATATTTTTAAGTTCAAGCTACATATACTGAGGTTAGTGTATGTGAAGACAACTGACTTCTGCTCTTATACTTCCTCTAAGTTCTACTGTTTGTGAAAGCACTTTATTTACACTAGGAATTTTGATACCTGGAAAGAATTGTAATAAACTTCAAAAAAAAGTTTGAAGAAACAAGTTCGACTTTTCTCATCTTTAATGTCATGAGGTATCTTGTAGTACAAAATAATAAAGGAACTGTGAACTCAGAGTAGATGTTTTTAGGTTTTAAAATGAGGTCTGT
This sequence comes from Anarhynchus alexandrinus, assembly GCA_008711295.1. Classification (NCBI taxonomy): domain Eukaryota; kingdom Metazoa; phylum Chordata; class Aves; order Charadriiformes; family Charadriidae; genus Anarhynchus; species Anarhynchus alexandrinus. Next base: position 2,432,664 of record VUYV01000109.1, on the reverse strand, counting down.
TTTACTTAAGATATTTTAGACTGATATTTTGTTATGAGGCATAGATTTTTTTGCTTATTTTCACGTACAGCATATGAGTAAATACACAAAGTCAAGACAGTGCAATTTGTTCAGCATCTAATGTGTTCAGGCTGGTGTTTACCAACAGATAAGGTGTTGACTGTAAAGTTAATTAAAAAAAAACTATGTATTTGATAATTTGGAATTTGTATAGATGGTACAGTGAAACAACGCTGAGAGGAATACAGGCGTGGACACATATGAGTTAATTGTGGCAGGTAAAACTGTCCTGGATTTTAAAAGGTAAGAATGTGCTGCAGCTCTAGACTTGATTCAGCTGAACTTCAAGAATGGGAAACTCTATCTTCAGATGTAGCAAAGCTGAGGTAGTGATACCTGCAGCTACATCCCTTTCAGTGTACAGGCTTCATCTTTCTTATGTTTTAAAAAAATTGTCTACCTTTGGTGTGCAGCTGTGACGGTACAAACTATTAAATGTTTTATGCCTCCAGCGTGCCTCTCAGTTATTGTATCATACTGTAAACTTAATGTCACATTTAGAATTCAGTGGAGTTAGGAGACAGTTTTTTTAAAGCTAATGAAATTTTATTGCTTTACACCACTCCAGAGTGCTTCTGAAATTCTGAATTTTTGGCTAGGAAATCTTGGCATATACGCTCTAAATAGTTTTATTTAGTCAAAATTCTCTAGCGTATGGATAAAACTTTCATCTTAGGACACTGAATTCTGTGCTGTGGTTATTGCACATAGGAGCAGTATTGTGCATATATAGTATAAGAAATTAAAGTAATTCTGTGGTGTCTGCAGTTGAATTTAAAAGTCTGGAAGTTTCAAAGTGGCAGCTGAAGCAATAATGACTAGTCTCCCTCTATAGGGAAATCTTTGGTCCATTGTCAAATACCATTTGACAGATACCATTGTCAAATGTGAACTCTGGTTTCTTTGGCAAATGGTCAGAATGCTTAATATTACTTGTTTATTTTTTATTACTTATTACCACAAGAATGAGGATTAAAGTTTATTTTTCTTCTTTTTTTTAAATGAAAAAGAACATCCTAGGAAGTGCTAATAGGAGGATTTTTATATTGTTTAATGGCAATGTGTAAGAAGATAACTACTGGAAAGGTGGTAAAATAATTCTTCGTAATACTTATAGTTGTTTATGCTGTACAAATAGGGTAAACGAGTCAAACAGAGAAAGTATTATAACTGGTTATCTGTTCTTCAGTTGTAATTATATTACAATTTGAAAGCACACACAGGTTATGGAGTTACTGCAAATTGGATACTCTGTTTCTTGATTATGCTGTTTCTCTAGAAAACTGTCAAGGTAGCTATGATTAGTTTTATCACAACCTCAGGAAACTTCCTGAAAGTATTAATTAAAAAGGTAAGAAGTCTGTCTGCCCAAAGAATACTGGTAAGTCAGTAAGTTTTATTTTCAGCTCTAGTAATTTCATTTGGAAGGAAAAAAAACACCACGCAACATTGCATTCCCATTTGTCTTTCTTCAGAGTACTGATGTTGTGTTTAACATACCTGTTTTCTTCCTGTATGTTGTACGTACAAGAATTTTACCTGAAAAAAGTATTTTGGATCCCCTGGTTTCCCTGTGTTGTACTGCAGAAATTGCCTGCATCAGCAAAATGCAGCAATATCTAGGTCAGTTCGTTGCTGTATTCTCCTTAGAGAATATTGTATACTGATGACTGATTATTTGCCTTCCTACAGGAACACTTTTATTTTTACAGAATAGTTTCTAATTGCTTACAGCTGGATTTCTGTATTAGAAAAAGAAAAAATCCTGAAGTACAGTCAATGTTCATTCTTCATTAATTTTGAGGAAAAAAAAATCGGGTAAAGATTTCCATTAAAGTGGTAGTAAGTATTTAGGGTGTGTGATGATACTGCTTTCCTGCGTGAAATGAGGTGGTGTTAAAGTTTCTGTGAAATTGATTGCAAATGTTAAATCGGAGATCACTTAGACCCTCATTATTGGAAACTGGTAAAGCAGAGACTACGGATACACATTCCAAAAGTTATTTTCTGTCTTTAAAAATGCTAAACTTGTGATCTTGGTTTCACTATGTGTACCCTACCTAGCTGTAGTAGTCGAAGCCTGGGAGCAACCAGCTTGTTTTCTAGAGTTTGTGTAAGACTTCCCCTCAGGGGGCGACACATGAAAAGTAATGCGAGGTCGCACCTCCAGCGGGCTCTTTGCTACAGCTCGGCTGTTGTTTTCAGCTGTTCTCTCACTTTTGGACAGAATTAAGTTGGACAGAATTACGCAGAGGCAGAAATGGCGGAATAACAGCTATACCAGAAGTCCCCCAACTCCAGGGGAGAATGAGTGTAGTTTTTGCTGTCTTTTTCCACTGGCAAGAACACACAGGAAGAGAAATGAGAGATACTGGTGAAAGGAACAAACCAGTCATGCCGTCCTGAAGATGCTTGGCAAATGGGGGTGGTGCAGAGGGGTGTTGTTGAAGTGCTGATGTACGCTAATGGCAGGACTTAGGGAATCAAAGGTAGGTAGTGCTCAGCTCACAAGTACTTTGGTTGTTTGTTGTGTTCTGTGAAGGTGAGAGGCACTCTAAGCTATGGATATTTTTAATCATCATCATCCTCCTATAACTTCAGTTTGTTGAATGCTATTTATTTTTGAAAAAAATTAAATGGTACAAAATATGGGCAGATAGGGTATTTCTTCAGGCTTCTGTGAATTTTGTCACTTTCTTAATGGAACTATATTTATTTGAATAGGCTGGAAATGTGTGGCTTCATGAAGTGCATTTCGAGTTTCCTTACTCCAGTGCATTTTGTTACTGTTGGTAAAGCAGGTGAGCCACTGGCAATTAGCTTGTATGCTCTGTAGGTATCTACTTTGATTTGTGCTGAGTAGATAACTTGGGTGCTGAATATGGGGTAATATTTAGAATTGCTGGGTATTAGAATTGCTGGACAGAAATACTTATATGCAATTCTTTTACGTCTAATGAAATAAAAATCCTTCTGAAGCAATTGGATAAAAGACACTTCACTAGTGTGAGAAGAATCTTGTATTCCTGATGTTTATTAGCTGCAGAGCGGGACACCCTTTGCCCCCACCCCCAAACCTGTGGATCATCTATGTTTATTAATTTTATACTTTTGTTGTAATTGTTATGTCTAATGAATGCCAATGTTGCCCTCATACAAGGCTTACAGTGCAAGACCTCTCACTTACAGGTGCCAAAACTGGGGTTCTCAGTCATGATTTTCACCTGTCCAAATTTTAACTCTGGTGGGATAGGACCAATGAACTTTATGTACTCTAATTTGATACTGAGAACCGGAAACAGATTTAAATTCTGAATAAGATCCTGTGCTTTTATGTACAGGCAGGGTTTTTTTCTTTCATTGAATTCCTTTTTTTTCCTGTGCTGCTGTTTCGTAAAGGTTTGAAAAACTTAGATATTGGCACATCAGTTTCTGATTACTGGGAATCCCCCCTAAAAGCACATCCGTTGACCTTGTGTAGAGCTTCTGGACTGCATAGTCCCACCTAAGCTTGATTGGAGAAGGTAGTTCACAAAACAGAGAATTGGGTTGAGATTGGGTNGATGGAGGTCCTGTGTAGGAAATATCCAGGAGATTGGTGATGTAAGCAGGATTGTTGGGGCTCTCTAATTCTTCTTTATGTGGTGGTGATTATTTTAGTTTCTCTCCTTCCATTTTCCTCCTGTTACTGTTTAAATCCCCACATTCCCCTGTCTGTTGCTTTTCCAAGTCCTCATGTCAGGGTCTCTCAGAACTCAATGTCACCCCTTGCCCAGATTGATACCCATACTTTCACTGGCATTTCCAAATACTGCTGTCGTTGTTCACTGTGTCTGTTCTGTGGCACCACTTGGTGACTTTCACTCAGTATAAATATATGTAAATTTTACTGCCTTCTATCAGGGATAGAGTCACACTAGGTGATTTTACTAGTCATTGTAATGATTCCTTTGTATTGCAGCTCCTTTTAAGACGTGATTTGTTTTCAGATGTTAGTGCTGGAAAGCTTTTTGTTGTTTTGCTGATATATGGAAACTGAGAAGAGAAGTCTACCAACATTTTCTACTTGAAACTCGGGCTACTTAAGTATTATTACTGTTTTTCATAAAGTTAAGTCAGTAATTACTCATGCATATTCTTCAGTGGTAGCTGCTTAAAAACGTGTTTTCTGTGGATAGGTTAGATCAAAGTGCTGGCCTGCAGGTTGTATTTTTCCCTTTGGTGGGATGAAGTGCAGTTGTTTTGATGTTAGGTTTGATGGATTTGTTTGCCACTGCATTCATTAGCTTCACATCAAAAAACTGACAGGCTGTTAAATGAAACTTTGGCTTAGATTTTCAGCTTGACTGTTTAGAGACCTTTGTGAAGATATTTTGTTTTTGTGCTGCAGCAGCCTGGAGCAGTTATGACTGTTTCAAAGGGAAGAAAAGTTATTTAGTATCCTGTTTTGTTTGGGTAAAAGAGAGTCACTGTCTTGAGGACAGCCGTGTCCAGCTTGTGCTATCCGAACAATATATTTGTTATGAAATATATATTGAGAGACAATATATATGACTTAAATAACTTTATCAGAGAAGAAATTTCACTTACCACACAAAAGCACTTTTCCACCTCTCATAATTTATTGAGGTAATAATTTTTTCCACGAGGATTGTAGTTAGGTTGCTTTCGTACAGTAAAATATTAGTTGTCTGTTTAAAAACAAAAATAAAAATTCTACTCAGTTGTCCCATTATTTTTATTTTTTTTTAAATGTGGGTGAATGATTTAAAGGCCTAGGCTTAGTAAGTATCTTGCTACTCCTACAGCAGTGTTTAGTACTGAATCTCAGAAATAGCTGTGTGTATGAGTTCATGAGTGATTCTTTTATCAGCTTAGTTTCTTAGTTTGAATTAGATACTGCTGTCAAGGAAACTTTTATTTTAAACACTGCACGTTGATACATTTGATACCAGTCTGCAGTGATAAGAGCATCATTCAAGATGTACGAATTCATGCTTTTACTTGCTGGAATTCATAATTAGCCACCTTATAACGTTGACTTGGCTGCTAATGAAACCTTACAAGGATTCAGGAAGGAGACATGCTTTCCATTTCAGGAGTTAGTACAAGTTAGTACACTACTTCAGAGCAAATACTATGCATTCTGCAGTTTGATATTTCACTTCATAATTGTAGTGCCATGCTGTCCTCTCAGCTTTATAGTTGTCATGGAATGTTCTCTTTTATTTTTTCTTTATGTTTATTTCTTTTCCCTTCAGCTGTTCCTTATGTTTTATTTTTGCCCATCTTACTGCCGTTATCTACTGCCCCTGTTTGGTTCTTACATCACAAACTCAACAATTCCTGAGAACAGCAGCTATTAAAATTTTCCACTTTAAAATCTATTGCTGTAATGGGAAGACTGTCAGTCTCCCAGTGGGCAGTAACTTGGCGCACTTCTATATTTCTGGTACTCTGACAACTTGAATTTAGAATTGTAACAGGTTTACTAGTAGAAAGGAATAGTAATAATAGCAATATTTTTACCTGTAAATGTAAAAGAGAATTATGTTCTATTGTATTTTGTACCTCCCTGTTTTGGTAGAGCAACTGGTAGTAAGTTCATAATCTGAAACTTCATATGATTGTGCTTTTGTGTTTTCACAGTCTGTGCTACGCTATGTGCAAGTACTGTTGTTATCTATGAGTAGTGTATTCTGTGGTTCTGAAGTTCAGTGTGGATTCTCATGAGTCTTCTCCGTCTGTACCTAGCCTAACTTTTTTTAGTGTGATGCTACAGTATGTGTTATGCATGCATGTTTCTGGCACAGGGGTCTCATGCAAGCTGTGCTGCTTTACTAAATAAAAATCAAGCCAACATTATTTTTTTTTTAATTGCGGTTTTGAATAGGAAGTAAGGAGAGGAGGATTCCTTAAAATAAGATTTTAAATGTTGGAGTACATTCTGGCAACTGTGAGTGAGTAGAAATGGTGGAATCTAATTTTCCTTTGTTTTTTTTTTTTGTAAGTGATGTTGTAGAAGTCCCATTTATCAAAGTAATAAATGTACCAAGTTGGCATACTTGTTGGATGTTTAGGAGTTTTTGTTTTATAGCAGATTTCATGAAACAACAACGTGAATTTTTTCATAGAAAAAGTCAATAATTTACAATAAACTTGCCTTTTCAGAATATCATTTATATGAAATTTTGAGTAAATCAATGCAGTTTGTCTTTCCTTACTTTTCATCAGAATGCAGGTTATAATTAGCCTTGATTTATTGAGGAAAAATTATTGTCACTAGGTACGTTTGCCCATATATTGATGTCACAGCCTGTAAAAAGAGATTACTTTAATTCCAGTTTTTTCAAGAAAGAAGAATTTGAACTAAGAAATTATTTCCATTAATTTGAGGTTCACAAAATAGACTGTCGGTTCACAAAGTAGTGTCTGGACTTGAATCAGCTGTTGAAACACAGGTGTCCGATGCCATTTGAGATAGGTTAGATATTTTGCCTTGCTCTGTCTAGCCAGAAGAGTACCAATCTCCATGAATCCAGTGTAATTTCGAGCTCAGGCAGATGTCGCAGATACCAGAAAGTGATTCAGGTGTCACTGCATGCTGAGGCAATTGAAGTGAGCCCTCTGTCATTGTGTGCTCTTATGTATACCATTTGCATAAGTAAAACTCATCCTAAAAATTAACTGCATTCTTCTACTCTAAGAGGAAGGCAATTCTGTAGCCTTGCTAGAATAATTTTGTATTTTGACACTAGGAGGCAACCTATCCCGATAGGCAAAAAGATGACTTAAGTGTTAGGGTTCAGCTCCCTTAAAACCACTGCACCCCAACCTTTCTTCTAAACTAAGTGTTCCCCCAGCTAAATACTACTATAACTATTTTTTTCTTTTTTTTTTTTTTTCTTGCAACCATTTTGACTCTGAGTTTGAACCATCAGAGAGTTCGTATCTTCACAGTTGTAGCAAGTAATTCTAATGCTAGGTACTGCTGATAGGCAGTGTCCTCCAGTTGTACTAGTGCTGGAAGAGTGAGATACGCTTGTTTCATGGATTTTGTAGTAAATTGCTGCCACCAGAAGGAAGTATGCTCTCAGGATACTAGCAACCATTCTGCTGGTGTTCTTCCATGCAGTTTCTGTTGGTCTCTGACATTATCTGGAACACAATTGTCTCTGGTTTTTTTTTTTTTGGGGGTGTGTGTGTGTGTGTTCCTTTTTTTTCTTCTTCCTATCTTCTGTATATAGAGATAAAGCTTTGTGTGAAGATGATTTGCCCTCGGTTAACCAATACATCTTCTACTGGGACCTTCTACAGGATTCACCTCTAGTGCAGGTATAAATACACAGTTTGAAATCCTTGACTTAGTCTGAGCAGTAGAGAAGGCTTGTATGAGTGAAGAAGAATAAATGATATACCCATATCCTGAGATAACTACACCAGGGCAAATAAAGTGTAGGTCTAACTTTTAGTACAAACGAGTTTATGTAGCCTAGCAGATATGTGAAACAGGAGCTGAATATGGGAAGATGTCTGATCTGCAGGTTTGGTGTCCCCACTGTGCTTGCCACTTGAGTGAATAGGACTTGTTTATATGCTACAATTTAAAAAATCTTAAGGTTTGAAAATCTTGAAAAGGATCTTAAATGAACTGTATAGCTTGTACTGGTTTGATTTTAGATAAAACATATTGCTAGTCTTTACAAACAGGAGGTTATTGAAGTATATCTTGAAATAATTTTCTGAAATGTTTTGTAGCAAAAAAATTTGAATTAAGACCTGAGTGCTAGTGTGGTTGTATTCAGTTTTTAAGTTTTGTCTTTCTGCCTGAAGCATTAGCCACTTTCAAGTTGTTGGGAGAGAAGGTAGAATCAATCACCTTGAAGGTGTCATCTTTCTCTGAGGTTATATATAATCACCTCTTAACTCAGTAACAATATTAACACCAAACAAAAAGATGTATTAATGTTTTAGATAAAGTGTGCTTCTGTGCACTTTAGTTGAGGTATGGCAATTTTGTTTTGTTTCTTTTTCATGCCTTTTTTGTAATTTCTGTTTCCAATGAACCAAGAGAGAGACAGTATAAATTTACTCAAAAAGGGGAAAGACACCATCAAGAAACCCAACAAAATCCTTCTCCATGTCCTCCCTTTTTTATGTAGATGATGAGAGTGTTGATATACTTGGCCTAGTGTATCAGTCATTAATTTGTTAATCAGGATATAAGAATCTGTCTTAGAACCTAACACTGGACAAGATTTTAGGAAAAATTGAGATAGGTAGCATTTAGTATGTCTATTGAACGTCTTTGAAATAGACCGTGAGCTAATTCCTTGGCAAATGTGTTTGAAGTTTAAAAATAAGTCTTGTACTTTTTTTCTGAAAAAGTACAGTTTTGCTGAAGAAATTCGATGTATTTAGAAACTGCAGAGTGCTGCCTTAGCCCATTTAATTAAGCAAGTCTTATATCTATTCTCACTTCATCTTCAATTCCCTCTAATGTGCGAGTATAGTTCCAAAGGAGTGATAAGAAAAGGATAAAGAAATAATGTGCTAGAGCTTGCTGGGTGTAAGAGGAAGAGTGTTTTCAGTCAGTCGAAGTGGACAAAAGAATAAGGGGTGGCTCTCAGGGTTACTACATTTTATACCAGTTTCGTGGTGGGTAGAGAAAAGACACTGTTGTATACTTCAGTGAGGCGAAGTCTAACCATTACTAGAATATCCACAAGAAAGTCAGTGAAACAAACGCAGATGCCTGACTTCGAGTCTGCACATCATAGAAATACCTATTGTATCTGTGATTACAAAGCCAGTTGCTTGCAGGTGGTGGAATTATTAAAATGCTTTTTCCATGAAAGAAACTGTTAAATAGAGTAACAGCATTATGACAAATACCAGACTTTGGAAAAAATCTTGGGTGATTCTAAAAGTAAATGATTGGTTACATTTTTTGCAGTTGCGACATGAGGATGACAATAAACAATAACAAACAGTAAAAAAATGTAAGTGTTGAAATCGCACACCCTGCTTGGAATATAGCTGCGAAGAAATAATAAGAAAAAGATTAAAAACATCATGTGTTAGAGTTTGCAGGGAGTAAGAGGAAGAGCATTTTCGTTTTTGCTTGATGTGATAGAGGCCTTTGCAGTCTGAGTTAACTTCGGTGCGACACCAGTTTAGCTGAAAGCTGGCACATTCAAGTAATTTCCTGGAAAAATTACACAGGATTTTATTTTTAGATTTTTATTCTAACTCAGTTAAATTGTAGTTTTGGCTAAATTTCAGATTTTTTTTAAGGTAGAGGAGCTGCTAATAACAACAAGACAGTATTAAGCTACTTGGTATGACTAAATCTATAAAATAGCAAGTATCTTCAGCTCATTTTCAGGCGTTGCTCTACTCAAAACAGAGACAGAGTCTTGTGGAAAAGATGCATGAGGACCTGTGAAATGGAGAGAGAAGAAACTGTGAAGAAAAAATGGACGTAGGTTGCTGGGGCACTGAAAGTGGTCTGGAGAAAAGAGAGAGCTTTAAGGGACTGAGGGAACTACAAATAAAATTTCTGTACTTGCCATTCCAATCCTATTTTGCTATTTGATTGCTGTTGGCTATCGGGGATAAATATTTTTTACCTGCATGCAAACAGGTTAATATCAAGGAAGTACCTGCCTGCATGATGAATTTAATCTCCTACAAGGAGTGGTCTCAAGTGTTTAATACTCTGAACAAAAAGAAGTAGGGTGTTAAAAGTGAAGTTGTTTAATTGGTGCAAAATTAGAGTTATTTTATTGGAAAATATGCCTTTTGTTTTCTTGCTTTGGGCAAAGCAAGTAATGGCGAATTCTGGACATGCCAGTTAGTTTTCTGATTGAATCATATACAGTCCTTGAGGTTTGATATTTGCAGCTAGGGGTTAGGGACTCTGAGCACAGGTATGCTTACACGGCTTTTCTTCCCATAATGCTCTTTCCAACAGCTGTTAAAAATTATATGTTGTTTACTTGTCACTATTTAAAGGTTATAAATTGCTTCAAGAGTATTCTAAATGAATTCTTCTTTCTTTTCTGTATAGTTTTCTTTTCAAAGTCATTGGTTTATTCATAATTGCTATCAAGCAGTTCTCTATCATCTTTTTTTAAAAAAATGAAATGCCTTATGTTGGTGTAAAAGTGTTTCATGCGAATATAGGTAGAATAGTCAGTCAGCAGCAATGCCTCATATATAACTCCATTGAGTGGTGATAGTGTTTTGAAAACAGGACAGTTCCATAGTTTTTCTGTGCATGATCTCTAAATACTGAACATATTGTAAAAGAAACAGTTTAGGGTATCTTCTAAAAAGCAGTATAGAGCAGTGGTGTCCTTTTAGGAAATGATTGCGTATTTGGATATTTTTTTTTCCCTCTCTGCTTACAAAGTTATCAGAAAGAGTCAGCATTGATCAGTAAATCTGAAGAAAGAGGTGATGAATATCTGCAACTTACAGGATTTCAGTAAAGCATCTTTACTTACAATAATTGCAATATTAGCATATTTCTGCCTTTTCCCTCACAAACTCTGTTTGGATTCCAAGAAAAACAGGGTCTGTAAGAATATAAAGATGGAAGCTCGTTAATAATATTTATCAGTTTCTATGGCCAAATCACTGAAAGGAAGAATCTATGAAAAGTTTTCTAATCTTTACCACTATGTACTATAAATCTTTGGCCTCTGGAATATAGCACTGCCCCATGTGCTGCATGAGGGAAACAGATCTGTAGACTTCTAACCCATTAGCCCATTGGCAGTGTGGCACATGCATATATATAGATATTTAAAATAAAGTAATTTCAATGTTTGTTTCTTAAGCTTAGAAACATATCAGAAACACGCTGAGGCATACCATTTCAGACATTATAATTTTCTTTTTTTAAAACTATTGGTGCATGTTAGAACCTAGGGAGCATTTTGTATTTATTTTAATGGAGAGTTAGAAGATGTGTATTATTGTCTTTGTTTACCATCTTAGAATGACACTCTGTACATTCTTCAGACTGTGTCAGTCTTTTCTTAAATCTTTAGTTTTTCTTCCTTATTACAGGGTCTTCTGCCTGGAAAAGACTAAAATCTTCCGTGGTCCTCGTTTGGCTGTGGCTGAAACATCCCCGCAGTAATTCAGAAGGGCTTTCCCCTCTTTCCTTTTGTGGACTTGACAGACTTGTTGATTAGTTGCTTGATCTTGCAGGTCTAGTCTGTCAGACTTCTTAAAAGAAGCTGCCCCTCCGTGTTATAAACGTTGCAATTCTTGAATCTGATATTCAAAATTATGAGGTCTTTGATTTAGCTGGAGTACAATTAGAATTCATTCAGAAGGTCTTTTAGATGGAGAAAACTTCCAAAAAATGTTATGTTCTTGAATTTCATGTCTTTGTGTGGGGTAGAATATGGAAATAAATGCCAGAAAATCTTCTCTTGCAGCATTTTTGACCTGGATAAATTAAATGCTAACTTTGTAATGCAACAGTGAATTATTTTTTTTTTCCTTTTAAAAGTTACTTTGGCATAAATGTATTTTGATGACCTTCTCCAGCTAACCAAATATTTTTATTTCTGACTTTTGGAAGGTGCTGAGCACATTCAGGTCCTATTGACTGCTAGCGTAATTCAGCATCTCTAAAAAGCACACAATTTCAAAATTTAATTTCAGACAGGATTTTAGTGCTAATAATGACTGTCAGTGGGTCACCTGCATCTTTTTGGCTCTGCAACCTTTATGAGAAATGCTACATCTGTTTTTGTAGGCAGATTAAAGTTTTAAGTGAGACAGCTCTTCTGCTGTGTGCTCACCAAGTATGTGTCTTGCAAGAGCGGAGAGGTGGTAACTTCAGTAGAACCATTCAGTTGCTTTGTGTAACATAATCAAGTGGGCAGTGATAGTGTAGTGCATTTATACAGAATCAGCCTGGAGAGTGAAGTGGATTTTTCTTCCTCTGGCTTTGTTGCTAAACTCCAACATGCCACAGAATCAGTATTTTGTTTCATAAAAATGATGTGTCTAGAACATAATGGCTAATTTAGAATAATGTGAAATTTTATTGACTGCTGTGCTGCTTATAAAATTGTTACAAACCAGTTTGAATTGGAAAAGCTTTGAATCCAAAGAGAATAAATTTAATGTGAATGCCTTTAATTAAATTTTACTTAATTTAAATAATGTAATTTGTATTGATTATGCTGCTGCAGTTCATTTGGATTTTTATTTTTAATTAAGATTCAGTAATCTTGTTTTACCTTCCAGAGCTATTCATAAAATGACTGTGAAGAAAATGCGTGTTAATTAAATTAATGCTTATATACATTTATTAAACCAAAATCAGGCCACAATTTAATTTTTTTTTCTTTGTGAAGGTATGTTATACATAGTAATATTTCTTACAATGACAACAATCCAATTTTATTTGGATTTTTTTTTTTTCCCCTGAGAAAATCCGTGCTTATATAGCCCTAAAATGACGTAGATGCTTCTTTCGCTCTAACTACCTCAGAGGCTGCCAGCACTACCTTCTGAAGATCCTGGGATAATTACTAAAGTGCAGCATAATCCTTTTATTTCTTTTTGCGTCCTGTAACTTGCTCTGTGGCTTCTCCCTGTTAGCTGGTGTCAGCTGTGCAGCATTGAAACACAGTCTCAAACTTTGAATGACCTCTTAATAATTTTCTGGCAGGGAAATTACCAGCTGGTAGTACTGCATACGTTGAAAACAATCCAGAATGAAAGACTTGCGGTACTAACTGAGACATTGAATACTGTGTTAAGGCTGATTGCTGTTACTTGATTTTTTTTTTCCCTCTTTGTTGGTATTATTAGCAGTTAGAAAAGAGAGTTTAAGATTATTTTTAGCCAAGACTGGTGATATACATGCATTTCTTTGTAAGCGTGCAGTGGTAAACATGCGATTTATTCCTGCATCTGTGCATGTGAAGGAGCAGTCATGTAAAGTGAAGGTTACTGGAAATGTTGAAGGGCAGAGAAGCTGGGCAGAAGGCAGGGCTGTAGAGGCAGTTGCTTGGCAAATGCCTGTACCTTAACACTGGACTGGAAAACTGAAGGTACTGAACTAGTTGAGTTCAGAGGTCTTAGCAAATACTTGTGAGAGACAGAAACCTTTCTAAGCGGTAGCCTTAGACATCAAATTTTGAACTTTGATTAACAGTTAGTTTACCTAAATTCAGTCAGAAAGATTGGACTATTGTTGACTTGCTAAATCTCTTTTTCTTAGAAATAGTTACTGCAGATGCTGGTAACATGGTGGTACTATGTTAGTTCCATGGTATCTGAGCAGCAGCTTAAAAATGCTGACCTAGTCACACCTTAGTGCTGTAGGTGGAATTATACGGGATGTTGACAAACTAGACAGAAATCTGTAGCAGTTTGTGTCCTGAGGTCAATGTGCTTTCTGGGGGTCTCTCATTTCTGGTCATTGTATCTCCTCTGAGTTAATCTGCGATTGGATGATTGATAGCTTTTATTGTTCTTCATGATAAAATCATAGCAGCAAGCAACTCCGTGAATTGTCCCCTCAGTTCTTTCTGCAGTTCTGATGATTCCTGCCTGGATGCATAGATTGGAAAGATAGTTGACGTTGAAAGAATCTTTCTTTCCAAATTGTTTCTTCAGTGCTTTGTATGTGGGCACACATTTGTGTGTTTGCCCAGCCTCTGGTTATGCTTGCCTTTCAAGCTCATGTATGATTAAGCATTTTCAAACTAATTAACAATAAAGTTGTGTAAAAGCATTGTGAAGCAGCATACTTGCTTATTTGCCAGGTTTGTTCGTCTCTTCCCTAAGACAATGCACAGTGAGTCTCCCTGTTATTAGTGTAAACTAATAATTGTACTTGTTTTTCTCTTTGAGTATCCTACTAACCAACATAATACAAGAAATAAAGTAGAAAAAGACGTCTTCAAGGTGTTATCGAGATGCACTATAGACAATTTGCAAGTATTAATTCATTATTGAAAAATAATGAATTTGGATCTTTAGCATGCATGATCTGCAGATGTTCACATTAAAAATATAATTAATAATGCAAATTCCTTGATTTGCTTTGCTGTATTTTCTACTTAATTTATAAATGAATTAGTCGGTTACTTAAAGTAATGTTTAAACTATTTTGCATTGCTGTCTGTGTTCTGTTTTGTCTCCAGTTGCAAATACTTGAATGTATAGTAGAAAAATTGAAGGAGTAATCAGATGATCAGATTTGACTGTGTTGATATTGTGTATCTTCAGAAATAAAATAAAAGTCGTTTATTGATGCTATAGGACTCTTGAAAGCAAGTTAGAATTGATATAGTTGTTTTCTCAAAACTAGTTGTAAATGGCAATGCTGACAATTAACCAATTAATATTTTTAACTTTTGCCCTATTTTAATTTCAACCCTAAGAAGATTAGTTGTTGGCTTTTTGCATTGATATTAGGTTATAGATATCACAGCTGAATAAAGCAGGTGTGTGGAGGTCTGGCAAATGGACTATGTTTGCTCAATAAATCCAAAAAGGGAAGGGTCTGAGTTAAGCAAAGGGGATTCATGTCACATTTGTTATCTTAATCATTTGATAACTGTAGTGACCAGAGAGATAAATGCAAATCTCTTCGTGTCATTTCCATCATTGTTTGGCCATGTCTAAAATAATTACTAGTGATAAACTCTGTTCTGTGCAGAGTCTGAAAGACTGATAAATAGCTTGTCAGAAGAAAGAGTATAAAGTCAGGTGACACACGGAAGTGTTGTTTCTTGAGGGCTTCCCTAGTATGTAAAGCTTACAAGATTTCTTGAAATTTCAGATACAGTGAAATGAGGAAGAACTGGGTTTTTAGAGAAGAATTTTCTTTATTTTTTCCTTTCTTTTTTTTGTCTTTTTTCTTTTCTTTTTTCTTCCTCTTTTTTTTTTTTTTTTTAAAGTAAGACTTCTATTTGTTACAGTAGAACTGCTCAGGATTTTGTTGCTGGCTTTTAGAAACTACTGCTATATTATGATGGTTTAGTACAGGCAAAAGCTGAATACAAGTTGTTTGCTGGACATGAATGCATCATTTATAGTAACAACAGGTAAAAATAAAAATTGGTTTAATGGTATTCTTGTATTTACTCTTAGAAGGAATACGCCTTTGTAAAGTGCAGTTTTATGGATAGTTCAGCAGTTCCAGAGATTCCTGGACCAAGAAACCACTTAGATTCTTCAGAATTTTTTAGATGCCCCATGTGGTTTGGTGAATACTACAAGGTGTTGCAGGAGCATCAGTCGGTATGATGATGAACAGACTCCAGTGTATTGCAACTATGTTGTGCCTATTGAGATATGTAGATTGGCTATCCAATGATTCTTCTACCTCCAAAGAACCATACTTGAATTAGTAGATTTCTTATTTATAATAATGTTTGCCTTTCAGAATAAATCTGTCATCGTTTGGGCTGAACCGGCCACTGGGTGAGCCACTGGTGCTCCCCATACTTCTCTTTAAAA